>OOFC01049879.1:32724-45597 GCA_900323345.1 Pseudochromis fuscus
ACAACCTGCAGACAGCTCTTCAGGTAAAATTCATAACTTTGTCACATGTTGAAATACCGTATTTTCTGGACTATAAGCCACTACTTTTTTCCAACGCTTTGAACTTAAACACCGGTGTTTCTCATGTATCGGCAGCACAAAGCTCGTTAGCTTTTTACAAGTTAGCAAGCTCCGTGCTGCCGATACATTTAGCGTCGTCACATCAGACCCGGTCAGAGTGGACCACATGAAACTGTTTGAATAAATTCAATAGCGGCTTATAGACAGGTGCGCTCAATAGTCCAGAAACTACGGTATTCTCGTTTCTAAATCAAAAGAAAATAAGTCCCAGCTTTCGGTAACATAGCATTCAGCTTTTCCCCTTTGCCTGCCTAATTTTGTGCATCTACTCCATTAGTATGCATTGGATTTCTTTGTTTTCTTTCTTGTCCATGACCGGGCAGGTTATATTAATTCTGCTGAGCCTTTGTCTGCATCCTTGTGGTCCAGCTCTCAGTGACCCATAAACTCAGGAAAAAGTGAAAGGCTTTGATGCAGGAACTTGTGTGTGTGTGTGTGTGTGTGTGTGTGTGTGTGTGTGTGTGTGTGTTGAGGAGATTTGAGGAGGGATGAACCTGCAGGAAACATAATCAGCCTGATGACAAAATGTCAAATCACCCCACAGGGTTTCCAGACCTTCTTGTATGAGAGACCGAGGGTGAAGAAATGACAGCACGACTTTTCTCCTTTACTGTTGTTTTCGCTTATGACTTTATTCAAGTATCGGTTCACCCTTTTCACTGCAAGGCCTTTTAGACACCCAGTATTTTTCCTCTAGTGCACATTTCTCCCTCTTTTTTTTTTTGCAGTATTTAATTACACACCTCTGCTTAAGTTGCAATCTGGGTGTGATCTGGTTTATTTATACACTTTGCTTTCTGATGCTGTGTTTTACGTGTGATGCTGTTTGCAGAGCTGCTTGGGAAACGTTCTCATCGTTTTCACAGCCTATAGAAAGCAGCTATAGATATTGATTGTTTTCCCTTTGTGGTAACTGTAACCTTGTAGTTACAGAAATGAGCTTGTAATTGAAAGGAAGCAGCAGAGCGGAGTGGAGTGTCAGTTTTCTTGTATTTTTAACAATACAGAAAAGGGGGGGAAGCCATATTTCTGTATCTGCTCCCAAAATCTCCAATAATCATAATTTGTAGGTGTTTTTATTTTAAAAGAAACGCCTGCCTATACAGATCAACTTATCACATAACTCCTTGAAGAAGATAGTTTTGTACATTAGTTTTTTTGTCATTCACCTTAAAGAGTGAGATGATTGTGTGACTTCCTGTTATGGGATTTGTGGTGGTGTCTAAAATACAGATGATAAAAAAAAAGAAGCCAAGTATCTATTGAGGAATTTTTGTCACTTCTGCCACATGAAAATCTCATTCAATCCCCAACAGCCCCTCCTCTTCGCCATTCATCGTTATCTTCAAAGGTGTCTAAGATGGGGGCAAGTACTTCTAAAAGAATGAAACACTTTCCCCAGCTTGTGCACCTATAAAATAAATTCCATGTGTGGCTGTGATATTTGAAGCACAGACTTCAAATAAGTGTCAGTCAACACGTAATTCCCACTTTTCTTCTTTTTATCCCCCCCTCCACCTTATCGCCTTCTTCAAACGTCCTGTCTGATCTAAAAGGTGTGGCTATCTACAGTTTACATATCAAACAAATTGGCCCAGGATATCAGAGGTGCTAATGCGTCTCTGGTGACATCGTTGGGCCACACTGCCGATTATAGAAATGTAGCACGTCCCTAAAGACAAGGGCTTACTGGGCATAATACAGAGCATGTTTTGAATCCAAATTGGATCGTCTTTGTTCCTGGACAGCAGGAACAAATTCATGTTCTCCTTGTAACTCGGTAAATAAAGAATAATTAGGGGTAAATTATAAGACACTTAATCTTCTTGTGTTTTTATGACATTTTTCTTGAATTGGTTGAGTTGAAAGTAAACAGACACCATTACCCAACTGTCCTAACATACTGTAGATATCCAAACCCACATGGAAAGACAAATCATCAACCATTCTCAAGAGCTTGTTAGTTAAAAACTCAGTGTCCACCCTCTGACAAGCTCTGAAAAAGTGCAGAATGTCTCTTTAGCGCATAATAATCTCTACATTCTCATCTGTCACAGGGATAATGAAGTGGAAGCTCTCAATCAGTCATATTTTTCTATTCCAGTAGTGCTTGGACTTTGCTGAATTTCCCTTGACTAATGATTGTGCTGTTGGGTTATTAATTGAAGTAATCGGCCAAAATATTCAGTCTACTGAGAAATGAATGTGCTTCAAATCATCTTCCCCGTTTTCAGAGAAGTTAGATGGAAACTTTGAAGATTGTAATCCTTTCTGCTTGAGCCACTGATAATATTGTGTCTTTGAATTCCTGATGGCGGGCTACTCAAATAATGTGTATAGAAGATATTATTTCCAGTGACAGCTCTTATTAATTAGTCATCTTACCTGATATTGTTTCCTATCTTTCATCACAGTTGCTTTTTGTCGCTCCTCTTG
This sequence comes from Pseudochromis fuscus, assembly GCA_900323345.1. Taxonomy (NCBI): domain Eukaryota; kingdom Metazoa; phylum Chordata; class Actinopteri; family Pseudochromidae; genus Pseudochromis; species Pseudochromis fuscus. The sequence continues at coordinate 35,281 of OOFC01049879.1, forward strand.
GTGGCAGCAGTGGTGTGGAAGATCAAACAGACCTGCTGGGCTTCACGACGGAGAGAAGTAAGTCACATGTAAAACACACCTGACCGTAACAATATGTAATAATCTTCAAATTACCTCCATGGGAAAGGTTCTGAGTAAATGCCGATCTCCTGCTGCTCAGGCTCCAGTTCTGCTACAACAAGCATAGAGCAAATGTTGGACTGTGCGATGATCATGACTGTGCACGTCACGTTGTGAGACCTGAGCCTGTAAAATCTGTCTCGCAATCTGTGTCACACTATATATTTATGTGACATGTGAGGTTGAGCAAATAATTACATTTTGATCAAGATCAGAGGATGGAATCTGTTGTAATGTTGCTATTTCACCACAAGAGAGCAACAGTGTTCAGTCTATTGCATAAGTACAGCTGGATTGTGCCTTGGTGGAGGTCTGCGCTCTCTGAAGGCTTTATGATTATAATTGTTTTGTGTGTAAGGCTTGCCAAGCATTATCATATCAGCATTTGAGGTTTCATCTCCAAATCCGTAATTTTGCATGTGGTCAATTCAAGATCTTTTCACATGGCTCCAACACGAGTCATTTAAGAAGATCAGGGACCACTGACCACGGACTTTCTCAATTGGAAATTAACGGCTCAGACAACCCAAATACGGCACAGTGAAAGTAAGGCCAGATGTGTTGAGAAACACATCTAGATGAATAAATCTAGAATATGTATATGAATAGAGTTACTGAGAGCTGTATTTACTGTTATTTAGTCTTTTTGTGAAGTGCAAGCACGTTGAAATGTTGGACAGCACCAGTTAAGAAATACTGAGTATATCTGATTGCTCAGTTGCTGCAACTGGACTGGTGATTACAGGTTACAAGTCAAAGTTGTATCGTTCTCAGCATGAACCTTTTGTAGAAGAACTTAGCAACTGTTCAATGAAGGGTTGTTAATATCAAATGCTTCAACGTTCCACGATTTAATTCATTGTTTTTTTTTACCCAACACATATGGTTAAAAGCAAAGAAGCAAATGTAGATAAATTTAAGTTTAGAGGTCTGGTGGAGAGCAGTGTGAAATAAGCAAGTGGAGATACTGTGAATGACTTAAGGAAAAGGAGATATTAATCATTAATATTCAGTGTTGGTATGAAAGATGGGGTTGAAAAAGATGGGGATGAAAAGGGGTGAAAGAGATTATTGGCAGTAGAAATTATAAAAGAGGTTAAGAAAGATACTGCTCAGGAAATTGAGGAAGACTGCAAATGTATGCAAATGCACTGCCCCTAACCTGAACTGCATTCAGTGGTTTTTCTGGTCCCTCTAAGAGCAACCATCATTTCCATCTCTTCAGAGTGAATCCTATATTCTCCTAGATGCTGTTTGATACTCAATAGCAGGAAGTTTAATTTGGTGCACATCCAGCCCTTATGACCTGCAGTCTACTAATAAAGCTCTCACAATTTATTTTCCCCTTTGGGTATGACATTGATAATCATAGGATCCGAATTTTATATCCTCTAATTGATATATGAAAATAAACAAGAATAATAGCTGCCGTGACTCCGAATCATGCCTATCCACAGAATTAAAGTCAATAAAAATTAATGCAAGCAGATGGGCTCACGCCATTAACATTCTGCTCACTTTTTCTGTCTGCTCTTGCCATTCATATCATCTGTTTGTCACTGCCCTTCAGCTGTCAGATGAAAACAAATACATAATTAAATAAAAACCTCCATATTTAAATTTCAGTGGATTGAAAAGTTTGGGCACAACAGGAACAAAAACATTTCCTGGTTTCTAGTCTGCAAGAAAGACTGAACCATTTCTTTGCAGATGACACATTAGTTTATATCTAGGGATTTGTTGATAACACTATTGAGTCTATAGGATCATGCCTTGGTGGAGGTGTGCACTTCATCTGTTTACACTTTTTGAGATGCATCTTGGGTGATTGGATTACAAGTGGATAGCGTTAAATACAAGTTTAAACACACTCAAACCACATGCGGAAGTGGTCTGGGACGCATTTGTCCACATATCTTTTGTAAATACTAATGCGTCCTGATGCATCCCCTACAAGGATGTAACAGGAAATAAGCCAGTTTTCCTCTTCGGTCTACGATTAGTGAATATCGTCATGGGCTTTGTGGGAATTCATTCTTAAATCTAATGTCAAGCTCAAATCTGCCCAGTCTAGGATATAAAATTTGATTCATTATGTCGTGTAGCCCCATTGAACAGATTTTTCACAAATAATTTACGAGTTGTTTTCAAATGTATTCTCGAAACATTAGATTTCCGGACCACAGCTTTATAAACCTGTGAAAAATAATACCTTGAGGTTTCTGTTGTGGCATTTTCAGGTGCCCTACTTTTAAAAGAAACATTGTAAAGAGAAGCTGCATGTTGGTAACCTTTTCCTGAAAGCTGTAAAAGCCCAGAGGGTGTTCTTCAGTGCTGTGTTATGGGTACTTCAGCTCAGCAAGTAGTATTTAACTGCTTCTCATGTGGCTGTTCTCTTGGCTACTCTTCCATAATACCCAAATCAGTAGAATCATTTGTAGAGATCATTACACAACCAGTTAAGGTCTGGTTTATAGCCTGTCAGGGTAAAAAGGTTTTATGTCTGAAATAGGACATCCAGTGCATTACTTACAGAAGTACTTGTTAAAATCATTTTTTAAACTTTGAGGGGAAAACAACTACTTTAAGCCTCCATCCCTAACGCTGTAATCATTGTCAACTTTTCCTGTTTTCTGGGCTGGTTTTCTCCCATTACCACAATTCGTAATGATACATTTGGACCAGGCTAAAATAGACTTACAAATGATTCAGCTGGCAAAAGGATCCAGCAGTCTTTTGAACAACCTTCAGCTTACATCCTCTTGTTACTTTTTGCTTAGTATGCTCTATTATCAGTGTCTGGCAGGTGCAGACAATCAATCCTTTAAAAAAAACAAAAAAATACAGAAAAAAACTAGGAAGCAACTAGCAAAACAAGATGTTCTTTCTGTGGCAGTGCCTGATCAAAAAACAATTACCCAAACATCTGTAGACGGGACTCTTTGCTTTGGTGGTAATGCTTAATTCATTTTGATTGCATATAACTGGACATTAAAAATGTGTTTTCTTATCTTTAGGTACATAATATAGCTGGAAAACTATAAGTGCCATTGTTTTAAATTAGATGTATTGTGAATGATGTATTATTTCCTAAAAATGTTTAATTTACCTCAAAGAAAACTTGCTTCTACCTAAATACAGCCAGCATTTATTATTGTATTTTTTCTTAATATAACCAATCTATTCATTATTCCATTGTTACAGGGATTGTAGGAGTGTAGAGTTTCTGGTGTCTCATTTTCCAACTATGGATTTGTAAAATAACACTGTAACTGTGATCTGTTTAAATGGGTAAATGCTTACAAGATAGGGTTGATTTTCCACCACAAAAAGGTAACAATGTTTAGTCTGAGGCATCAGCTCAGCTGGATCATGGCTTGACGGAGGTTTGTGCTCTTTCAGTGCGTTCTGGCTGTCATAATGTAACGTCTACACTTTTGTCTGTAATGTTCATTTGCATCCGGATCATTAAGAGCCCCACTAGTGACGGCTCTCAGACTGAATCATTTGCTGCGCAGTAGGTACTTTATGTTGCATACAGCATTCTGCCACATATTAATTAATCTGAAGCTGTAATCACATTCAATGGAATTCACAATTACTCAACTATGTGGAGAACAGTGTCTTGTAAAGTATTAGATATACTGATTTGGTTCTGCCAGTCTTGTCCCATTGGGGGACTGATTGGCTCTTCACTGAACATTGTGTCCAGTTAATTTGAAAGAGCTTGTGAACAGCCCCTGCACTTATGAGACTTGTCCAAATAAGGGATGGAAGGATTTGGGCCGGAGGGCTGTCTAAGCCTCCATCTGACATAAGGACATGGAATGAATGAGTCTTAATGAGGCTTTCAGAAATGGCACAGACAATAATGAGACTCTGATCCGGCCAAGTGGCATATGGATGTTTGATACTGATTGAACTTTTGAATGTTTTTTTTAATTGGTTTTCGGGTGTGAAATCTGTGTTATTACGGCTAAATCTAAAAAACCAATATGTTTATATGAACCAGATTTTCTGTGCAATTTGGGATCTTTACTAGAATTATATTTGACATATTACAGTGCTTATCTTTTACCACACTGAGGCAATAATTGGATAAGGACTTTGTTTTTTTTTTTTTGTCTGGACTTGAAAGGACGAGGTACCAAAAACTGCAGCTGTTATATTTGAATAATTTCAGTTGAAGATAGGTGACGAGACCTGGATCCTGAGTGGGGACAAAGGGAGGAAAAGACAACAGCTGTAAATGCCACGAAAGAGGACAAGGGCTGACCTCTTTGAAGCTACCTGTGGGGGAAACAGAAGGGAGGGGGCGCTGACATTTCACAAGACCGCAACACGAAGATGTTATACACACAAACATGTGGATTTATCTAATGCAGGTCCTCTCGCTTTATCTCTCTCACACACTCCTACAAACACACACAGACACATGTATTGTGCACAGCATGTGTGAGTACAGATGGTTGTGTAAATTGGTGATGTACTGAAATTGTAAAGCCTCACAACCTTTAAAGAGGCCATTAAGGCAAAGACTGTATATAGAAAGGACGCGGCTATCGTAACGTTATTCTTTGGTTTGTGGACTTGAGTTTTGAAGCTAAAAGGTCGGGACTTGAACGTCATCATGTTGGTTGCAGGGAGCCAGAAGTGACCATATTTGGATATGAGGGGAAGAGTGAGGAAGTGGGTCTGACCTATGAACCTGAAGATACTGCTCAATGTGTATAAGACCCGAGTTCAGACCTGGTCTCACTGGAGAACTGGTATCTACTTAATGATGTTAATGACAGTATTTCATGATTGAAAAGGACGATTTTTGAATTGAGGTCTTTGGAGTCAGCATCTAGTGGCCATTGGGAGTATTGCACTTTCTTCACTTATTTTTGAGGCCTGGTTGCTTCGTCCATTTCTACATACATTCTGTGGTTCAAGACTACATCCATGAGTCTGAAGGTTTATCACTGGCTGACACCAACACTGCACAACTACTCATTAAACTCCCAGACAGCATTTTACAATTCTTGACATTGCTCACAACAACAGTCGTTTTAGCTTTTGTTGCTACAGTTAACAACAAACAGTAGAAATGTACATGTCTGCGTGTTTTTGATTGGTCAACACCTCGCTACATCACTTTTGTTTGGTGGCAGTTGAGGCGGGTTTTGGATGACCTTGTGGGGGTTTTTTTGTATTTTGTTGGGTTTTCTTTTTTTAGTTTTTGGGTGTGTGTGTGTGTGTGTGTGTGTGTGTGTGTGTTTTGGCGTCCCCGCTGCATTGCCAGACTGGCCTAATTCAAATAACTGTGAGAGCTTTTTTTATATTCAGCTGAAGTTGGTCTGTCTTAGTCCTTTTTTATGTTGTGGAAAAGAAATCACATTTTTTTTATTGCTGGCATCTCGAGCTGCCAAAACACCAATTTTAATTGTCTAAATTATTCCTGTGCTTGCATTAACAAAAGTGAAAAGAACACATTACAAACGACATCACTTTAATGTCCCTCTCTCTGCGGACTTTGTGGTGTCACACCCTGCTCTGAACGAGCTCAATCAGGAGTCATCGATTGCTACAATAAGATTATCCTACTCTTAAGCCCCTCGTCACCTTGATTGTCCTTTGTTCAGTTTAAAGTTTGCACCCTAATAATTTCCTCTAAAGTTACAGATGCAGCGTTATCGTGATTAGTCGCTCAAAATAGTTTCGAGCTTAATCTCCTGCTAATAATTAGATGTTTTATGTTCTATTACTTTACACACATTCTTGGTACTTCCCTCTACACATAACAGCAGCAACACACCAGTATCATATCAGCATGGTGTAGTGGTAGACTGGATATCTTCTTCTGGTGATCTTCAGTCCATTAATCACAAACAGGTATCAACATGCAGAATGTAAAATTGAAAAAAGGAAATGTGCTTCAGGGTAAAAAAAATGCAGCTAGAGGAGCATTTTGTTTTTATTTTGTGTGTTTGGTTTTTTGATTTTTGCAGAACGGAGGGTGTAGGCACAGCCAGTTATCTTTGAGGGGGACAGAGTGACCTGCTTAGGTATAGAATATGCTCAGAGGCGGGATGACACCTACCCCTTTATAGACTCCAGCGAAGGGAACAAAATGCTGTATTCACCAGCCAGATAATTCATGTACTCACTTGCCAAATTAATCAAGTTGCATAGCAATGCACTCCATGCCCACTCTTATCAAAACTGTGAATGGATCCAGCTTGTATTCTTGACAAAATCAGTCTGTCATTGCACAAACGTTAATTGGTTTTACAGAGTTCACTCTTGCCTTTTGTCATTAACTTAGTATTCATTTCTAGAATCTCTCTGGCATTGTGTTGGCCCTTTGATGATTATATTCCCAGCACATTTAAAAAAAAAAAATGCATGCTCTGGACACACAGCAAAGCGCCAGCATTCCCCGACTTTGCCTCTGCTCTCCCCTCTTTGTGCTTTGTTGCTTTAAATGAATTCAGCAACATGATAAATAACATTACTTCTATCTGACATTTAGGATGAATGTTGTTGGATTTGAAGCTTTTGTGTTGGAAACCATAATAAGCCGTGAGCTGTTTTTCTTGTTTTTCAACAACCTCGCTGGGGTCCCTCCAATCCCGCGTTTATCTTTTCCAAAAGGGCAAGATTTCTCATTTCGACCTGCGGTGGCCCAGCAGCTCAGATCTATAGGTTTTGTATTGCCGGTTTGATGTTTAATAGTGGAGATGTACAACAATCTAACATGGGGACTCTAGATATAAAGTTTAAAAATCAGCTACAAAAAGAAAAATCAATCAAGGTGATCAATCTCAATTTCACATGGCTGTTGTTTTTTCTCAGCCTTACCTCCCCTGGGGAATGTTTTCAGAGTGAGTCAACAAAGCATTGCCAACTTTTCTCTCATTCACTTTTCACTCCTGAGTCTGTACAACAGTAAAGTAATGGTTGCGACTTCAGAGTGCATCAACAAGGGCTGCACTGACAGACATGTTGTGTTATTTAAAATTACATACACAATGTCCACACCATATTTCTCATTTTTCAAGTTTATATTTGACACATTAGGGAGGAGACAGTGGACATTTGACAGACAGGAGTGGTATAGTTGTGTGATGAAATAACATATATATATATATTACATTTCTTCACATTGCATAAAAATGTGTAGACAGCAGTTTTAACATTGTGGCGCCATGTAGATTAACGCTGTTGAATGTACTGATTGAATCCAACACATAATCAATAAGTGTCTAAAGTAAATGTCATTTGTATTATAGGAAGAAAAATGAAATACATTTCTGTACATTGTTGTTTGCCATTTCAGGTGTTTCAGACAGGTTAGAGTGCATTATACCAAAAGTTCAGCAATATTTGAGAACATGAGCCATTATTCTCTGAGCTTGTGTGAGGTTGTTTTTAATTTAGTCTTTACAAAAAGCCTCAAATGATTGAGAGTGGTAGCGCTGCCATAATAAGTAATGAGTCCCTGTTTGCTCCCAAATATCTTATTAGGGTTTTGACAACTTTGTTTTTTTCATTTTCCCATGTTTACCCTTAACAGAACTATAGCAATTATAAAGAATGATCGCAGTACCGTGACATAGTCTTTTTACAAACCTGTCAGACAGATTTAGTCCTGGCTGTACTGCTAGACACATACTCCAACAGCCTTCTGCAGATTTCTTTTCCTCACTTGCTCAGTTCAATCCTGTCAACCTCTACAGACCTCATATGAGTTTTTGCCAATTAATAGCCAGACTAATGAATACTTAATTATATTCCAAGTGGGTGAGGGTGGAGGTCTGGACACAGGATTTTCAGGGTTCATTACTACCCCAAGGACATATTCCTGTGCCTGAATTAGACCACCAGAAAACTCAATACAGCCGACCCAAACAGTCGCACACTTCTACTAAACGGATAATGTAAGATAATTGGAAAGTGCTTGAAAACCAATTGTAGTTGAATAATCATAAAATTAGTTCTTCTTCTGTAGAATGAGCCGAAGAGTCTTAATGTTAGGCAGCAAAATGAGCAAGAAAATTATCCTCGGTATGAATGCAGCCTGTAATGATAGTGGTGGCATATTTACCAATGAAGTGTTGGTGTTTTTCGGGACAATGGGTTTTTAATTTTAGACAGAGGTAGAAAAAAAACAAGCTTTGCTAATTTCTAGCCTGTAATTATTGTTTTGGGGGCTGAATTTAAAGCTGTTGCCTGTAGCTTTAATCAGCTTTAGCTAGCTAACTATTAAGCTGTTAAGCTAATATTATCTTAGGAGTGTTTTTATACTAATAGCTGTCTCCGTGGAGTATGGTAGTTTTCAGCTACCTAATTTGTTAAGTACATACATACACAATAAAATGCTACAAGTTTGACACTAAAGCTAACATCTCCTGGGAAAAACTGTCTAGTATCCTCACCCTATGCCATATAGAATGATGAGTTTATGTTATTCTCTATGTTTAGTTGCATGTGGAAACAAAAATAAATAAATAAATGTAACATGTAACCTGACAAACTGTAGGTAGCTAATAATGACATGCCCCTTAGCAATAGACGTGATGCTGGGATCTAACAGCTAGTTAAAAGCTTGCTAGCTAGCTAGACATGCTACATTTAAGCAGACAACTATACTTTTTATTCAATTTCTTACAACCCCCCTCTGTTTTTTTGGTTTTGTAAACGCTCTTTTAATACCAAATAACACTCTTACTACAGCTGTATCCTCACTGCTTCAACGTGACATGACAGGCTTGTTGTGTGTTTAGTTACAATTGTCATTTTGTAACTTTTTCTGTTTGCTAGTCAGTTATAGTTACAGTCTTGAAAATCTCAGAACCGACAACATCCAATGAAATGGCAGCGAATAAAGCTTTAGAGTTTTTCCTGTTGTACAACACAAAGCTGCTTTGTTGTTGTTTGTATGTTTGTGTACCTGTATTTAGACTGCAGAGGAAGGGCAGGTTATGAAGCCGACCATCACAACCACTTGAAGTGCTTAGTAATCTGAAGTACAATTAGATCTTAATGCAGCACACTTAAGCTCATCGCAAATCCAATAACAATCAGTGATGTCCTTGGTGCTAAAATGGCGGCCTGTTTAGATATTGATCAGACAATGCGTTGCTGATGAAAGTGTGGCGCTAGTTGTTTTACAATATTGATCAGAGGGGAACAAGAGAAGCTATTTTCTGCTCTCGTCGGAAAAACCAGAAATTGTGTCACACTGAGGTGGTAACCTAACCACAGCTTTTCTTTGCAGACGCTTTGGGAGAAACCCATGCGAGTTTCTCCGTGATGGAAACAAAATGACAGTAAATATAGTACATTGCAGGCTGCGTCGATCAAATCGGTGCAGTTTTGAATATTAAAATATAATGCATTTCCTCAGGTTCATGTCAGTTCAGTGTGGGGTTCAGTTTGAAATCTTCACATAGATTTTAGGCTCAGTCAGTAGTAATTCCCCATGTCCTCAGGTCATGGGTGTTTATAGGTAGTCTCAAGTGTTTCCTCATTGATGTCTGCTATTGATTTTCAGCCTTGTACTGTAAATGACCCTGAAGAGTGAGATTACAGCGCATGAAATCAGTTTTTCATGTTCAATTCTTCATTCTGTCTCACTTAAACCCTTTCAAGCATATTACTACTACATGTTTCCATGCATCCTGTGAACAAAACAGTATTTCACTACAGTTCTGGTGTTCTATAAGACTGCAGCAGTATCCATTATAATTCAAATACAGTATCATTATTATTACAGTACTGCTGTTTGATTAGTGTGCTGAGAAAATCTGTTTCTAGCAATAGTGCTTTTATTTTCAAGAGCTGGAACACATTTAATAACCGACTTTTATTTTTATGCATTTCATGATATGATCTTGATTTTGCTTGACCTAAAATTAAACGTTTTTTTTTTCTTCTAAAGTATATTGTTCAAAAAGTGACCTGTGTGTTGCATTGATGTGTTCTCATTGCAATAAAACATATGTCACAGAGACATTATTATGTGTATGTATTGTTGAATATGCCCAATGTTTTGCTCATCTGTCATCTGTGTTTGATATTACAGCAACTGATGAGAGAGCGTCAGCAGATGGCCAGTCGTCCGTTTGCCTCAGTTGCTGTTTCATTGGATGCCAGAGGAGAGCTAACAGAAGTGTTGCAGCCGGTGGTTGATGTGAGTTTCACTCGGTT
>OOFC01049879.1:45617-61833 GCA_900323345.1 Pseudochromis fuscus
CGTTCAATGCTTCAAGCTGCATCCTGAAAGTTCCTCAACCTTCAAAAAGTAGCACACACACACATGCACACACACGCACACTCACACACACACACACACACACACACACACACACACACACACACACACACACACAGATTATCAAATTTATTCCAATACAAGTTACGCATGTGTAAAAAGGGATTACTCCTGTAATATCTTGCAAGAGTCTGCTCTTTCACTTTGATTCCTTTAATATCTTATTCTTAAATTCCACCATAAATATATTTTCAACAACATATTTACCACAGTGTAAGCCCCATTTTGTCATTTGTGTACTGACTTGCTTGTATTTGTAATCTTCTCGACTGATATAAAGAGTGCAGCATAGTTCTGCAGTACTTACTGTGATGTACTCAACCATCTCATGCCCGCTACTCCTTCAATATGTCAACCTTTTATCCAGTCGCCACGTCAATAAGAAATCTGCCAGCGATGGTCCTTTCTTCTTTATATGAATTCTGCTCTACAATCAGGGCTGCAGGCTTGCTGACATTTTTTCAATCGATGGCAAAACAAAAAGCGTCTTTTATGTAAAATGACATCATGATGGAAAGATGTATATAGATTTTTTTTTTTTTTTTAAATATATAGTTTTTATGGAGGTTTTAATCTTCATGCCAGAAAAGATGGCCCGCACTTTGAAAAGCATGACATCAGGATTATTTTTGGGACATTGTATTATTCCTCTGTGTCCCACAGGGTGTATTTAAATATTTTCAGTCTGTCTAATTTTGTCCTGTCGGGTTGTTTATTGGAAATATGCTTCATGGTGTTTTTGCTTTGAAAATGTGATTGACTAATTTGTTATTATACCCTGGATGCTAATGTGCTTTTTGCACTGAATTATTCTGTACTGTCCAGTTGCTCCTACTCTGATTTATCCCCCCATATAAGTGGAAAGTAGAGAGGAAGTCTAAGTACAGTGAAGGGCTTGATGTCACTTGGAATAAAAGCATAGTTTAAAGCAATATGGAGAGCTGCACCCTTAAAATGACAACAGAGGACCAATAGTGATTCCTCGGCCAGGACCGAGCTCTGTATCACCTGCTGCTGAGAGAAATAAAATCGCTGTGGCAACCAGCAAAGAGGCTCCACATTAGCTATTAGTGCAGTGCTGAGTGGTACTCACCATGCATTATAGTATTGTGAAGGGCAACGCAAAGAGCAAAAGGGGAGAAAAACAATGCTTCTTATCCTTGTGAGTGCACCATGTCATTGCACTTTTAAAGCAGTGGAGCGCAGTCTGAATCTGAACGATGCTGGAAACCAGGGGTTTGCCTTGATTTCAGTAAAATGTCAATTACAAGCAGCGGGACGTGTGTCCATCTGTACTTTAATATTTATTCCTGCAGTGTTCCTGCTTTTCCTGCACAAAAATCAAAGACGGTGCTCTCGCTATGAGGCACATTAAAGGAGAGACTTTGCAGCCCCTGGAGAATTCGGCTGTAAACAATGTTCCAAGCTGTTTTGGAAATGATAACTGGAAAAAACATGTCGTTCGTCTTCTGTTTCTCGACCCTGTCAAGATGCAGACTGGACCTGCGAATGTATGACTTTGAATACTTCACTTAGATGTCCGTGCAGCTTCCAAGGAAGTTACTGTAACACCTGAAACTTGCTGTTTTTTGGAAAGGATTTATATGCCTGAGTGTTACGTGTATTTGTACTTATCGCTACAATGCATTGAAGCAATGCAGTTTTGTACTGGACAAGGGAGTGCATGATGGACTAAACATACAGGGTGAGGATCTTAATAACAACTAGATAGCAGAGAGAGAGAGAGTACAAACTTATGCCGAGACATAGTTTATGGCCAATCTCCACTAAATTGTCTCTGATTGTACACCTCCTGCATGTTTGTAGAAAAAATATAGTGCATTACTAAAATAGTATTCATATATATACTATGCATTTTTATGTGTTTTGCATATGTGCAGCTTGTACTCAGTTGCATCTTGGGTGTTTTTTATTCAAACTGTGACTGTACCTACTTAATTCTACTTTAAGTTTCCATGTGTTGATTTGGTTTTGCATCAAAGAGCAGTGTCCAGATTTCATAGATGTGTTTATATGGAAACACATTACCATATTAAAATAGCCTTTGCCAGCTTTTTCAATATGTCTCTATAATGGTGGAAAAATCTGATCTACATTGTTCCAAATGTGCAAATGCATATGTTGGACCACATACAGCTCCAGTGCATGCCTTGGCACTAGCTGAAGGTGAACCATATGACCAAGCCTAATTCTCTTTTGTAAAGGTTAATTGGTCGGCATCTGGCACCACTTAGCTACTGGAAATATTTGTTGATGTCAAAGAGGACACCGCTGCTGTGTTCTGTGTTTGTTTCACCACCTCCGTTTGGACTTAACACTCACTCATTAAAGGACTTAAAGCAGTAAAGTTTAGAAGCTTGGGATACATTTGTGACCATCACAGCCACGCTAATTATTGATCTAATTTGCACAGGAAACACAACACAGAAGGGCTGCGGTAGCACAATGACCCCTCACACCCATTCCAACACATGAAAACATTTAAAACCTTATTTTCTGGCTGTGTCCGTGTGGATCTCACTGCATGAGTTAGTACCATCTCTCTGTCACCACTGTACTGGCCCTCCAGCTGGTCTGACAGATTTCCATTTCTTCCATTTGGTCTAAAACACCAAGATGGACTTTTAGTGACCAAGATGTCAGCAGCTGTTGCACAGAGAGCCACCCGAGCCCAGACACAGCAGATCCAGGGCTCCCTATTTACTATGGCCAGCATTCAACATATGGAACCACTAACAAACAGCTAGTATGATGGATGACAGCTGTCAGCGGGGAAAAGAAAGCAGATACAGTGTGTGTGAGTGTTTGTCCATGTATGCATGTTTATGTGCTTATGAATGACCATCACACAGTCCTCATGCTTGATTAATGTGTCGTAAAAATGCGAGCTGTGTAAAGCTTCTTTAGAAGATCGCACACACTACATTAAAAGGTGTTAGGAAGGACCCTGTAACTAAACTGGAATGCAGTGATTTAGTAATATTTTTTTTTTTTTTTAATAGTTATATATTTTTCTATATTATTTTATTTTAACAATAAAATGCTATTCATGAGTTATTTATAAATATGACATCATTGGCGTCACAGTACTTCATTAGGTTTAGTTTAAAAATGTAAATTAACATTTTAGGGGAATATTAATGCTCACTATAGTCAACTTCCTGTGCAGTATACTGTGATACTGCAGCAATATATTCAAAGCATCAGTAAATTAGATCAGTGTAAACAGAGGACAACTGTTAAAGTACATTTAGTTTGGCAGTGCAAAGAAACAGAAACAAAGCTAATTCTCATGTTATTAAGAATACCGAGGGTATATACAAGGAAAAACTAATATTAGAAGCTTTGAACCGGATAACAGTGCGAAAAAGTATAAACAGGGTTGAAAGGTTTATCCAGTGACTGACACAACACAAAGGCCGTGGTCTAAATTGCACTGGATATATGCAGGGTAACAAGTGTAGCAGAGAAGTGTAAACAGAGTCGATGGCTTGTCTGTTTATTGAACAAAAGTGGAGAACAAACTGCAAAGTAACAGTGACTTAAAAAAAACCCCAAAGAAACAAGGGCACATCTTTTTAATTTTAATTCAAGGAGAAAAACCTTCCTAAATAATTGTAAATGTTTATCGATGCAGAGTGTTGAAATATTTCACACGATCTTTGTGAACTTACTGGTTTTTGGCACTGAAGCAAAAATCAGGCTGAAAGTCCAAAGGATTTATTGTCCGGAGACCCTGAATGTCTTCACAACATGTCTTGGGTTAAGGTTAGTTAATGTTGATATTTCAGACTAATACTATAATCCTTAAACAAAGGTATTTACGTTTAAAATTTAACATTATTAACAAAAAATTCACAAATGACTCTACTGAGGACTTTACAATAATTGTACTTCATGTAACAGATTTACTTTAGTGTACTGATGTTTCACCCAGTGGTTTCTAAAAGTAGTAGATGATTAAAAATAGGTTGAATCAGCTCTCCCATGGGAACGTGTAGGGTATACTGTAGATCTTCATTAGCAGAATTACTTCAGTTGTCATGACTGCCAGTTTAATTGCCGCAGTATGTCAGCGGTAGATCTCATATGTGCATTTCTAACATGTATGTGCCTGGACAGATGCATGAGAACATGTGGACTCACTGGATTATGTAACAATACACGTAAACACTCATGTATAGTACGACTCTCTTCTTTAATATTGATTTCTTGCCGCCATTTGCTTGTTTTCTTGTGAGGCTTATGAAAGTTTTGACTAATTTCAAAGGTTGTAGGTTAGAGGCAGCCAGAGTTGATGTGCAGTCATGAAGATACTTGAGGGTACCTGGACTGATCCCAGGTAGTTTTTACAGATTTGCATGTAAATTAGTTTTAAAGCTTTTGACACACAACAGAGGAAAAGATGTTCGAAATCAGACCTAGTAGTGTGTGTACAGCTGATTAGTAGTGCAGACAAATGGAAAACAACTAGGGCCAATTTTGACAACATTCATTACTTCGGGAAATTACTTGGAAAGGGCTCATTTTTGACGATGGGCAGATCTAATACCTCTGAGAGTCAACACTTGGTAGCACAGGTATCAGAATTGGGTATTTTTACACATCAAATTGTGTCACATAATTAGCTAAAATATTGACAAGAGTTGCTGTACATTTTCTCCTCCCCTTTCAGTATCAGAAAATCAAAATACCGTATTTTTCGGACTATTGAGCACACCTGTGTATAAGCCGCTATTGAATTTATTCAAACAGTTTCATGTGCTCCACTCTGACCGGGTCTGATGTGACAACGCTAAATGTATCGGCGGCACGGAGCTTGCTAGCTTGTAAAAAGCTAACGAGCTTCGTGCAGCCGATACATGAGAAACACCGATGTTTAAGTTCAATGCGTCGGAAAAAAGTAGCGGCTTATAGTCCGGAAAATACGGTACTCATGTTGAGAAAAGTGAAAATCCAATAAATTAAAGATCTATGAATTTAGCTCATATGAAGCTTGATATTATTGTGGTCTGCACTATACTCCCCAAGGCACAAATTGTAAAATGTTGCACAAGATTAAAGGATGAGATTCTGACTGGAAAAGAAATCCAGAAAATCCTGATTTTAAAATGAGATTGTAGTGCTGATCTTTCACCACAAGAGGGAAACAGTGTACCGTCTATGTCAGCTGGATTATGCCTTGGTGGAGGTTTGAAGTTTGTCCAACTGCCTCTAGTTCAGAAATGAACTGTAGTTGTTCACTGTGGCATTTTAAATGGCAAACTTAATTGGCAGTCGCATGGGAAATTACATAGCATGCTGTATAAGAAGACTGTACTTTTTTTGGATTACAGGACACAAAGAGCAGATGAAACTGTGCTGTATTACATTTAGGATTGTAAAATGAAAGTAAATCTGTTTGTGTGATTCTTCATATATCTTAACATATTGTGTATATATTGCATATGTTTGTAGAGTTGTTGAAAATCTATGAATTAGCATCAGTGTTTTTTTGTTTTTTTTGTTTTTTTTTGTTGGGTGAAATATACAACAAATTTCAGTGGAACATTTTAAAACAAATTACTGCAGGAGCTTGCAAACCCAGTTTTTTTCCTCTATCATGCTGCCTCTGCCGCCTCTCTCATCTCCATTTTAAATTCAGCCACACAAAGAAAAAAAGTCAATTCTGTTCAGACATGTTATTATTCCACAATTTCTGTCCTCTCATCCAAAACATGCTGTGAAACCCTTGACATTCATTATCAGGATGACATGCTTTTCACGCTCGAGACAAGCAGTTTTGGCCATTAAGTCCGAGGCGAGGGGAGGTCATTGTCGCCACACGTGGACCGTCTGACAGGGACGCAAGTGTGTTTTGTTGTGTGGCCAGTCAAACAGTTTGTCTCAGGAGGAGGGTGTCTGGTCTTAAATGCAGCAACTCCAGCTGCTAATATAAGTGATTTTTGGTCTGCTGGTCCCATCAGCTATCAGCTATCAGCTTAGTCTGTGAAGCACGGGTACACCGACTATTATATCATTCAAGCTCTGTTTTAATGGTAATGCATTATTTGTATTATTGATGTTCTCGATGCAGTTTTTCATCTGGTTGAAACTACAAAATATGTATCTGTTTCTTTTTTTGTTTCCTCAGGGTGTACCTAAACCTGTTGCCATGGAGCCGTGTTCAGGAGGGAAAGCTGCTGTGTTGACGGTTCTCATGCGTCTGCCTTCTGGGCCCTCAGGCCTACCTCCACCAGGACAGTCAGGTAACAACATGGATTATAACTTCCTAGTAAACATCACTAACACCTCCTCGATTGAAATACTAACTAGTATTAATACATTTTTCGAACAAGTTATCCTGATGTTATTGGCTAAAGTCACTTCTTCTCATCAGTCTCCTGGTGGTTCATCTGTAAATCCTTTTATATTCACGGTGATATTAGGCCTCGTAAAGGCTTTGTTAGATCCACCCCTTGGCTGCTTCCTGACTCAGCTTCTTATCTACCGTATTTTCCGGACTATAAGCCGCTACTTTTTTCCGACGCTTTGAACCCTGCTGCTTAAACACCGGTGTGGCTCATGTATCGGCGGCACAAAGCTCATTAGCTTTTTACAAGCTAGCAAGCTCCGTGCCGCCGATACATTTAGCCTCGTCACATCAGACCCGGTCACAGTGGACCACATGAAACTGTTGGAATAAATTCAATAGCGGCTTATAGACAGCTGCTCTCAATAGTCCGGAAAATACGGTACTTCTGGTGCCAAAAAGTTTATAAAACACTACACCACAAACCAACAGGTGACATTAATGTGTCCTCATCCATCTTTTACACACACTCTGTTTCTAAATGAATTATGTCAGTTTATGAACACAATCATCTTATTTTCAACTCAAACTTCTGATAATATTCTCAGACTGGTGATTGTTAAACATTAAATCTTCTTAGTCATGTGTGAATTGAGTTTTTGTGTTATCAGGAGAACCAGGACACAGTGACTCACTGAGTTTAATTTATGTCATGTCAAATCCATTATATTGCTAATGTTACCAATGAAAACAGTTGTAATCTCCACAGGAAAGAACATAGACATGGCTGAAGAAATAAAATGGTTTTTTCACTAACCTTACACTTGTCTTCCTTTTCCCCTCCTGTCTTTAGGACTCATTGTTGCCAGTGCTCTGATAGACATTTCACAGCAGAAGCCAACAGATTTTAAGGACAAGTCCCTGGCTTTAAAGAACCGAAAAGCCCTTCCTCCAGCACACCAAGGGACCTGCGTCTGAGTCTCAACCACTCAATTTTTTTTTTTTTTTTTTTTTTTTTACACCATTTGAGGTCATATTGTTCCAACATGTCGCAGTTGGAAGCCTTTTTTCCAGAGACATGACATGACTTCATGTAGAAGATTTCATTCGGCTGCTACCACTGAAGTTTTCACGTTCCAAGAGCACAACCCGTGTCCTGCCCCCCCATTTTTAATTTTTTTTTTTTTTTTTTGCTCTAATCTGCATATGTCAACCTCAAAAAAATCTTTCTCCAAGCAGCTATGTGCACCTGCTGGGCTCCAACTTTCCTCCTTTTAGCTCAGGCAGTCACTGTGGCGATGCTAAGTGTCTGCATTAAGTGGACACCTGCCAGATCAGTGGCGAGTTGTGACATCAGAGACGATTAATAAGGATGATATGAAGGTTTGCTCAGCATGAGGGGAAAGCAAAGGTGTTTGTATGTCAGGTTATATCAAAGATTTCCCTCACATCATGTTGGAGGTGGAACGGAGGATATCCAGTTTGTGCTGCCTTTTTTTTTTTTTTTTGCTTGCCAACAAGTGGTATTCTATGGTGCTAAAGCATTTAGTTCTTATGACAAGCCTGACTCAGCCTTCGCTATATGGATGAATTCATTATGCCTTTTGTTTTTTGTGGGGAAAGCTATGCGCTCGATCAGGACTCTATTGAACATCCCACAACCACATTACTGATCTGTTTTAGCATCTCCTGTACATATGTATCATCCACACAGCTGAAGCTAAAGTCTGTATTTTCTGAGGGATACACGAACAAAATTGCTGCAAAGACACGACGGCGGTCGCTACCAGCGGCACGTGGGTGGACACCGCGAAACTGGAAGAGGCACGAACAAATCATCCATCGTCAAACTAAAGCATGGAAATCTCCAAAACTTAAGAAAAAGTTAGATGCATTTTATTAGTAAAAAAAAAAAAAAAAAAAAAAAGCAAAACAAAAAAATGAACTGGAAGTTTCAGTTGTTATGAAAAATTCAGTGTTGCCACTGTTGAAAAAGTAACAAGAGACACTGAAGTTCTGGTTGATTCTTTACTGTAGTTTGTAATTGTAACATTTTGCTGTGCAACGTGGACATTAAGGCTTTTGATCTTGCCCGTGGATTGATGTGGTGGGTGGATGCCATTTAGGAGAAAGACGCCTGCTTCATAAAATTAGACCAGGGACATCTTGCTCCTCTGGCTGTTTACTAGTTTGTAAGTTTTTGTTTTTTTAAGAGTACTCTGAAGCTATTTCATTTCAATCTTTGAGTACAATGAGTTGTGTTACCTTTTTATAATGCCTTGGCTTTCCATGAACTCTCTGAGGAGGGGGAGGTGTTGACCTGCAGAATTTTCAAAGCTGTCGACCATTTTTAGCCCCGACTCCACCCTGAGCTGTACAGTGTCTTGTTGGAACAAATGTGAGTCTTTGTCACTCTGATTTCTTGAGATTTCATGTGTTTTGTCAGGTTTTTATGACAGAATGGCGAAAGATTATCATTTATTTTAGGCCTTGTCACCTGATACTATGATCTATGATAAATTGTCTTTTGCTACACTTGTGAAAAGAGCATTTCTGTTAATAATTTGTTTTGATATTTAACAGATTCCTGTGTAATAGCGCATTTAACTTGATTTTTATTGTTGACTTAAACCGGTCATTTTAATGTCAACTCTTTTTTGAATTGTGCATCTCTAAGGACAGTATGGGCATTGTCTTGCTTTTTTGTTGCAAAGTGGTCACTATGTTGCATTTCATACAGACAGTATGCCAGCTAATGTGTTTTTATTTTGTGTTTGTAGAGTATTCCTATAACAGTGTCATTACACAGGAATCAGGGTCTCACCGTACCGTGAAAAAGATGAGAAACTGCATATCAGTAATCTTCAGTGTATTTTAAAGATGGACAACATGCCAGAAAATAAAAAAACCCAGACCTGAAAATCATTTGTGCTGTGACGTATTTTCACATACATTACTCACAGTACAGGCAGTGAACAGTACTCGTTGTTCCTCTGACTGTCTGCCTGAGGCTCGCAGCTTCTGAAGCTTAAACCTCCAATTTGTAATTGCATTTTGTTGGTCACTGTTCAACACTGGTTGATTGCCTCAGCTAAATATAATTGTTCCCTTTGAAAGTGATGGAGAGAAAAAAACAACACCTCAAAAATAAAACTGAATATAATTGGAGCAAGAGCAGGACAATTATTGTAAATGCACACAACGGGTAGCGTATATATATATATATATATATGTATAAAAATTAGTGACAGGTCTGGCAGCACAGATGCGTCTGCGCATGTGTTGAGCTCACAGAGTGAAACCCCGGCCGTTTTTCAACATGCGTACTTAGTTCTCACGCACTCGTGAACGTCATCAGTCGGAGACCTAGTACTGTTCCAATTCAAAGAACACATCTGCCCGAGAACGCATGAAATACCCGGATGTGTTCCCGCTCCTCCTTCATTATCGAGCCTGCATCAGACCAGACTTGTGTGGACTTGGGGAAGCCAAATAACCCATAATATATTTCGCAACAGCGAGCGGAGAAGTGACGTCATCAAGTACGCTGGCGTTCCAATCGCACTTGAGTCCGACTTGGAGGTACATTCTCACCAAGTACATGAGTACAAGTTAGCGTACTTTGAATTGAGAAACGACCCCCGTGTCTGTGTGTATCGCGTTAATAAAGTCACGTGACGATACAGCTGCTTTTTCGCTTATCGCCAAACTGTGTTTATAAGCGTGTCGGTCAGCGGGAGTCTTTCCGAACCTAAATATATATAAATAAAATCCACCCTGCCTCAAAGACAAGTACATAAACATCCTCACCAGTCGTTACATTATGCTGAAAGTAACGAATTGACACGAGCAGGAATATCACCGCATTCAGATAAATTGAATAAATAAACAAACACATGCACGTGGACCTCTGTAGCAGTCTGATCCCTCTTGGTGTATGGATGACCCCATAATAGACATTTCAGTCATTGTTTGGTATCGAAACGTCCATACACAATTACACGCCATTGCTAGGTCATTACATCAGTATGTCAGCCATAGACTATGATGTCAGCTGAGTCTGTCAGCTACACGGCCTGTAATGATTGTTAAGATCCAACAGGGGTCAGTATTGAGCAACACAGTACCGACACCTATCGATACAGTTAGGGTAATGTGTCGCAACGCTTCTTGAGGCCTTATCTACCCATCATTAACAAAACCTTTGTGTATATTATGCATCTATGATGTAAAAATGTTTGATACTTTCATGATTTTACTATCGAAACGGCTTCATACACACTTGACTAGACGTCGGACTCAAATGTCTCCTATGAAAAGGTTCAAGCACTTTCTAAATCAAAAAGCATTTACATTGGTTTAAAGTCAAAGGGTCACATTAAGCCATAGATGTACAAATTAATGTTGCATCCAATAGCCCAGATGGCCACTAGATGCTGCCTCCAAATACTCTGTCACTACATTTTCCCACAAGTCATTCTGATGTCAGCAGCTAAAGTCAATAAAGTCAGTCATCTGATACTCCATGTGAACATCATTTCATCATGAAGCAGATATTAGGCTTCAAAAAGACTTTCATTCACAGGTGTGGTATCCAATTAGATCAGCCCTGAACTCAAGTGTCACACACATTGTGCAACGTTTCCTCACTGTTCCCTTCATATCCAAATATGGTCATTTCTGGCTCCAAAAAACCAAGATGGCTACATTCAAATACCAAATTATTGGCTTAAAAAAAAAGGGTGATGTCACCTTACCTTCGTCTGCTGTTTGTACAGTCTATGCATTTTAATCTTTACTTGCTATACTCTTTACTTTACTATATACATAATTATATATATATTTGCATTTATATTGGTTCAAATAATAACACTTCAGACACCAATGGAGGCCCCTTTGTAAGTGATTTATCATCTAATCTGTATTGTTCTGAGGCAGAAAAAATATGCAGCACACTTAAGGTTTACATTTACCATAGATATTCAGCAGGCGTGCACTCAGATCAAACAAATGCAAAGCAATTCAGTGGAATAAGAAAAAGTAGGTTAATTAGACACATTATGAAACCAAATTATGCTGTAAACCTGTTTAAGCCGTACACGAGACGTTGAACCTGGATGTAGAAAATTGTAGGTAAGTGCCATTTTTCATTTATTTAAATTCTAACCTGCAAGCTGCACCTCAGGCTAAACATGCAGAAAAGAAGAAGAATGCACAATGCATTAGTCTTTCATGAAGTTCAGCTCGCTATTAAGAGGTTTGTCCTTCAGTGTGCTAACACCTTTTAGAGTGCTTGTGCATCCTCTTCAATGTCGATGAAGTGCATTTGAACAAGGATGTAAAGAAAAGAGACGCAGGGTGCCAAAGTGCTGCTCTGGATAATCCTCACTTTTACTAAACAGTGTGCTTATTAGCTGCAGGCGCTCTTGGAGAAAAGCCACTGGTCTCCTAAAGGAGTGTGGATTTATTTAAATGCTGTGGATGGCAGGAGCCAGATTAACTCATTTAGTGCTGTCCATTAATATTACATGACAAAGATTTTATATTCTTATTGCAGATTGTACACACGGTCCCATTCAGAGCTGCAGCTTCATTGGCATTAACTCCTGTTTGTTGCGTAAAACATGTTAATTTTACCTCCGCCGGGCGCCAACACTGTGAGCATACAGAGGGCTTCGTGACCTGAAACTCGTCCCCCGAGTATGTTTGCCAAAAGTGAATCTACATGAAGTGTGTGTGCACTTCCAGCATGTTACAGGGAGGTGACAGCTCTGGAGGTGACAGGTGGTCTTAAGGCTCTATTGTGCTTTGCAATTTTGTGCCACTTGTGGCTGCCAGTCGTACACGTGAAATGCTGTAAGACTGTCCCACCCCCACCACCACCACTGCTTTTTATAAGTGATGTTGACAGCCAAGTGACACGCCATGATTTAATGTGGACTGTGAAGAAGGGATAGATAGATATATAAATCCTAACTATACCTGAATGTTGATGGATACAAAATGTTAAGAATTTGTATTTTTGATGTGGACTTTAAACACAGCTCTATACACTTATCATCACACTGGCCACTAGAGTTAACTCAGTAATATTAAAACAAACACTAGTTTAAGCACAGCCTGTATAAAGAATGAATGAAGCTAATGTCACCCATTGGTTTGTGGACATTTTGAAACCAGGAGTTTGTCATTTGAACATCACCATGTTGGTGAAGTATCACTGCACAGGTTTCTCCCTGAGGTTTGTTACATGTGTGATACGTTTATCGTTCTTTTGTGTTGTATTTTTGTTGAATTTTTTCCATCTTCTATCCATTTGATAACCATCAAATACCAATATATGCCACATATGACCAGTACAGCAACAAAAAAAAGCTAAATATAGTTCATTGGTTTATAAAGGTGTGCTTTTTTGGGGAACATTTTCTACAGTCTTACACCGTGCAGAAATCCTAAATCTCAAAAATCCAGAGACTGAGAAAAGTAAAAGAGAATTGGTGAGGACTGATTATTGATTCATGAACATGAGCAAAGACTGGGTGAGATGCTGAGAAGTTTCCACATGACAAACGTGCTATTTCTGGTCCTTATTAATTACTGCAGGTTGTAAATGTTCTGGTTGGGTTTCAGGTGGTGGAGCAGTAACCCCCCAATGTGGGAAGTGGGTGATGTTTCCCTGATCTGCAAAAAGTGAGCAGAAGTTTCAAACAAAATGTTCATCCCAGCACTTTTTTCAGGTGTTGTGCCAGTGATTGAGATTCTCCTGCCAGACATCCAAAGCAGCACAGCATGTACAGTTCATACGTTATCTCCATTTACCCACAATGTAAACGTGTTATTTTCAGATTTTATGAAGTGCTAATAGCTGCGGGTCCCCACTATTTCCAGTTGTCCAGGAAGGCAGTGAAATCAGAGGGCTTTTGATCATACAGGCTGGCGGCTGCACCGATGTGTGAGCGGCTGTTATTTTTCAAAATGACAGTTAAGTGAGCAGAGGTCATTGCTAAGTACCGGAGAGGGATGTGCTGGAAATATTCAGAGCGACTGCTGTTTTGAACCTGAGTCACTGTTGGCAAACTGGTGTCCAGCCTGCTCCAACCCTCATGGTCATATTGTTTGGCTTTTATATTAAATTATGTTTTTATTCCACTGAACCTACAATTTGATGATGCTTAGAGTACTTTTAATACACTGCTTTTTTTGTTTTTTGTCTATGTTTTGGGCAGTTTTCCAATAGTTTTTGCATATTTTGAAGCAGATGTGTATCTTTGAATGTTGCATTGTCATTGCTGAATTTATCTCCAGAGCCCCGTGGATGAAGTTAGTTGCTAACAGCCAAATAATTACAATCCAGCAATTGATTAGTTGATGAAGTGACCAGTTGTACATGATAATACATTTTGATAACTGTGAAACTCATTTGAATAATCTTGTACGCAAGAAATGATTAACTGGTACACGCTTCTGAAATGTGAATATTTGCTGGTTTCAGTCGGTTGTGATGATAATAATTGTAATGTGTTAGAGTATTTTAACATTTTAACAAGTATTTTCTGCCCCTTTTATACTAAATTATTATTATTTAAAAAACTACCAGAAGCCAATAGAGGATATTATGTAAACTATACATGAATCCTATTATCATGAAGATTAATGTGATTTTGTAGATGACACTCACCAGGTTACACATGCAAGTGGCCACATGGCCTCAGGGCAAAATCTGGATCAGTGGAGAAATGAAAGCTTGTGAGTTCCCTGATTCACTTACGATGGGAGAATATGGATTTTTATTCATGTTTGTCCTCATTCAACTCCAGTATTACCAAGAGATAGCAATTACTCTGTCACTCTCAGCAATATAATTCATGGAGGTGTGACAGAAGACAAGGCTGCCAAACCATCTGATCAAACCTTGTTGGTTCTGTTTTCCCTGCTGGAAAACAAAACTGGATGCTGGTTTAAATCAAACTGTTCACACTTCAGGACACAGTGATGTCAATGTGCTTCATATATAATGGAAACAATATCTGTGAGGCATTATATATAATGTACAGCCTTTCACGATGAGGGATTTAAGAATATTTGGTGTCCTCCAAACAGCCTGCACATGTAACTATTTCTGTGTATGAACAGATCTCAGAGGTAAATTGATTACGCAACATTGCCACAAGTACAAGTGCACAGTGCAATCTCAAGTAGTATGAATTGTAGACATGTAGAAGAAGAAACTATTACTTCTTTTTCAAGTGGATTTAGGCTTAAAAGAAACCAATTTGTAACAACCTTTAGAAAAGGCACCATGCAGGGGGCTGTTCATGCTGGCCTGAAGGAGAGCCTATAGATTCAGCACGCTGTATGGAAAATGAATGGACATTAGTAATTTACAGAACAAAGTTAGAAGCACATGAATTCATTCTCGTGTGTTAGAGTCATTACGTTGATTGAGAACAGCTTGTATCAAACTCTCCAGTCTCACCCCAGGCTGCACTTTGTGGAAATGCCGCTCTCCGTGGTGCTGAACTTTTGGTTGAGTAGCACACAGCTCCACAGTTTTGTACTTAGTGTTGCTCAAACAGTGATGCAGGTTCCTCACTAGATATGAAACATTTTAAAGTCTTTTTAAGAAGAATCTGTAAGATAAGGATTATGTATTGATTTTTATCTCAACATGAGGAAGAAGCACTTTGCTGATAGATATAACACTGAGAAAAAATATTATTAATCATATATTAGTTCCTGAAAACATTTGGTATCTTGAAGCATATTGAGCTCAACCTTCATTTGGTTGATCATCTAGTTTTCAAATGAAGAACAGAAAGGGATTCAAATAATAACATTTTTACCAAATATATAATTGCGTCAAATACTGACGTCATCCACTAATTGTCAGAATTGGTTGTGTGCATAATGTAATGACTCATTTCTGTTACTTCAGACTTTTTATTCTAAATTTTTAGTTGTTGATGCAGGTTTTATGTATTCATATATATTTTTTATATTAAAATGAGCTTTCATCAACAGGTCTGATAACTGATTAATACCATAATTTTTCTGGTTCCAGCTTATTTAATGTGATGATTCATTGTTTTTCTCCACTTTACACAAATAAAAACAAAGTATTTTTGGGTTGGGTCAAAAAAAAAAATCAACAGGTTTAGTCAGTGATGGAAATAATAATTACTTATAGTCTTAGTGCATAGACTGCAGCTTGCTGGTCATTTCAAGCACTGATGATATCACATTGTAGATCAATTCTGTTGCTGATTTCATAAAAGGGATCAATTCCAGGGGTCTGTCCCAGGACTGTACTGAAAGGTCATCACCATCTCTGCTATATTATCTCAAGTCTATTTTCTTTATCTAACCAGGAATTTAAAACTGTTTTTAGTCTCTTACGGTTCAATCACGACCACGAGTAGAGCTTATGGCTTTGGCTTAAGTGTGCAATCAAGAAGCTGCATTGTTATTATCTCTTATCTTTGTCCTCGCAGCTCTCTCAAAAAGACGGAGGTGAAGCATCTCAAATAACTGATGCCATGGAGTGTTTACTGTGAAAAAGTCAGGCCACCCTGACATTTGAGCATAACAAAAAAAAAAGTAGTAATAGTATTAATACTGTTCTCTTGGTTAATGGAAAAGGTGAAATCCAGAGAGTGGTTTTACGGCGTTGAAACAACAGCGCTGGAGAGGTCAAAGTTGCAGTAATTAGATGTGATCCCTACCAGGCAGCGCTGCTATGATCGAACTGTTTTATCAGTATCCATTTTAATCTATGCCAAGGGTGAACATTTGGATTGAAGAGACCTGCGGTGGTTTTACGGTTGT
>OOFC01049880.1:6061-26268 GCA_900323345.1 Pseudochromis fuscus
CGGACCCCCTCGGTTGGCCTGCTCCCCGAGGCCGCCGGCGTGCCATAATGCCACAACAACAACACAAAAAAATACAACATGTGTGTTCTTGTATGCTCACAGGGAGCAATTTGATTGAATATTCTGCATTCAGAAGCATGTTCAAATTAGCCGAGGGATTCAATAATGCTGCTGCAGCTCCATCCCACTGATTTATTTATTTATTTTTTTATGTTACACATGAGCCCAAACTGGCAACATGGCCGTCCCTTGATACATTTCCACGAGATGAGTCATGAAGACACATAGAGTCCATGTCATATTAGCCACACAGTTTCTCTCCACATCAATTTAACAACACAAAGCTTTTAATCACTCCAATATTATATGCTAATTGGTAGATGTACCCCCTGAGGCACTGCTTCTGCATCATATGGATGGGTGAAGAATTAGTGATGAAGCACGACATAGGCAGGTCCTCAGTCGACCTTCAAGGTCAGAGAATCAAGCTCATTCATATTCAGATGGCGGCTAATGACATTTGCGTCTTAATTCAGAGCAGCAGATCAAATGGGAAACCATCTTTTTCTCTCCAGCTGGAATTACAGTGGTGGTTTCTACCTTCCTGGGTACAGTAACCGAGAGGAGGAGGCGTCCATTGTCTTGTGACAGTGAGGTGGTTCAGGGGGGGACCAGGTAAAACATACAGCATTAGCTCAATCCTCAAGGTGTGCTCGCAACATTGGATGCTTCGCCTGTCAACCTGCATTAAATGTCTTCTTTTCTTCTTTCGCACAGAGTATTCTCTCTTTTTTTTTTTTGCTGCTGTGAAATGGGATTTGAGGAAAGTCGCTGCTGCTCTCATATACAGAGATTATTCTCTCGCTCATCAGGGACTTTCGAGGCTTCCTCAGACCCCTCAGCCACTCCGGGCTCGCTCTGAGATACAGAGGCAGGCACCACGCAAAGAAAAAAAACCATCCTCCTGAGTTCATGTCGCAGGCTTGTGTGGATAAAAGCAGCTGTTTCTCCCTTTCATGGTATCCAAGGCAGCTCCCTAAGCTCCTCCACATGTGAGAATAGAAGAAGTCCCTCCTGCCAAATACAGAATATTTACTGTCTTCATAAGCCCACTGAAGTCACAGGAGCCTCCCGGAAAAAAGTGACATGTGAGACGTGTGCAGATGTATACGGCTCCGTGGGTTTGGTGCAGGATCATTTTGGTTGTAATTAAATTGTGGAGGTGGAAAGAAAATTTACTGTAATGATGTATCTGCCTGGATTACAAGGCTGCACAATCCTTATGGGTCTATTTTAATGTTAACCCTCCGAGTGTAGCGTCTTTGGATTACCGTAATGACGTTTGCGCAATCGGAAAAACTCCACTGGTTCCTCAGAGCTGAGACGTTGCACTCGACAGTGAATACGGTGGTAGTTTCACCACCGTCTCTCCCAGAAGCCGACAAAAAAGCTGATTTACTAAATTTGGGCGATACTGGGAATTTTGGTATCGATCCGATATCAAGTAAATACAGGGCTAATATCGCCGATACTGATACCGATATCAACACTTGAACTGGCATGGTCATTGAATAATTTTGTGCTTTTGCCTTTAGTTTGTTGATTATTATAAAACCCAGGACACAGATTTTGGGCAAAATATTTTTTAGATTAACACAAAAGGGTTATTATATTCAGCCATATTCATATTTCAGGATTGAGATATACATCTTTATATAACTGCATATTTTTGAATGTGAGTAAAACAATTAAAAATATGATAATAGCTTCATCAGTTTGCTAAAATTGCCTCTCTGATCACCAATTACACTGTGAAATATAACTTAATGCTGGAGATGACCTGGATACATAGACAGGCTGCACTCCCATGAACTCTGTGAGGAAATTCAAGTAATTTGCTGAATGTATAGAAGAGAAAATGCAACAAAAGTATCGATCTCATCATGTTAGTATTGATACCAAGATCAGTATCGGTATCAATGCGATACTGTATGGTACGCTTTTAAACGGTATCAATCAGTATCGGTGTCGATGTGATACCGATACTGATCATGGTATCGATACTATCGATATCTAGATCGATACACCCAGCCCTATGATTTACTATATGTTATAACAATGTGTGGTAACAGTGTTGATGAAGCAAGAATAGCAGTAAAACACAAAAACAGTTTTTAATGAACAAAAACACTGCGATTTCACGTGAATTTGACATCAAAACAAACATAAAAAGTCCAGGTGGAAATGTGGAGGCTCAGGTGTTAAAGGGTTAAGCTCCATTTTCTTAATCATTACAGATACAGATGTGCACCCTCCGCTCGCTCCTTTGTATTATTCTGACTTTTTATTAATAATACATGCCGGCCTGGAAACTGCTCTGCTGATTATTGAAGGGGGCTGAGTGAGATTCGTCAATGAGCCACTCTATCCATCGCCCCCGGCCAATTAAACTGAAGTATTGCTCACTTTGCACTATCAACTTGTCAGACTCTGTAATATCCAACATTCAATCAATGTAGAATCAGAAATTAGCCAGTGTCCTGAGCGCTACAGTAAATAAACCTGCGAGTGTTACAGCGTGTTAACTGTGCTGTTAATGTACGAGCTGCAGCTTCTCGTACAGAAAGCAGTTTGTCACTTACAAGAAGGAGCAGCTGGAGGATTTTATTGTAAAGTGGAGAAAGTTCATTGGTAGGGAGGTTGTTTTTTTGTGTGTGTGTGTGAACAACATTGTGCTGGTAAACTGCATCTCGACAAAAGAGAAAATACAGACACGTACGGCTGTCTGAACAATAAACGGTGCTCGGTTTGACGGAGTGGATTTCAACTTCTTCAGTGGGTTTTTCGGAGTGATTAAACGTAGCGTTGGCGAGCCTGCTGCGAGACAGATCCAGCGGGCTGCGGGGAGCACTGATGGCCTGCTTTCACTTTCAGTCTCCCAGATCCAGCTCGGCTCACCTCTCTCTGTTACAGCGAGATGGAATCAGCCGTGAGTAATTGATTGAATGTGTGCACTGTCTCCTGAGCGGCCTCGGTACTGGTGAGCTGCTGGTAGTCATACAGGCGCGATGCCCCTTCCTCCTCCTCCCCACCCCCCACCCCCTCATTTTTTTTAATGCTAAATAAAATAATGCCCAGTGCAGTGAGATAATGCAATTTCCAGCGACTGCAAAACACTGATGCAAATTTGAATGCCTCTTAGGAAAAAGCTTTAACTGACATGAAGAAACTTCCAAGAGCTACACACCACGAAGCTCTGCGAGGACAACACAGCATGAAAACTGACTGAGCTGAGACTGAATTTCGTCTGGTTTAATTAGACAGAGTGTGACATTCACAAAATAGCTTCTTCTTTTTTTTTTCTTTTTTTTTTTTTTAAGAAAAATTGAAAAGTGTAGTCAAGCGTTTTATCCAAATTCTGCCTCCTCCTTTAGTGCTAACAAGAGGAAAGTCTTTAGTGGAGACTTCTTAAGTTGTAGACACAGGACATTGTTGCTGGTGGCTTGATGAAGTGTTCTTGACTTCCAGGTGCAAGAGCCACTTTATTCTCCTTTATGCAACCAAACTAGGGATCGGAGCCGATCCGATTCACTGGGTCGGTATCGGCTTCGATCCCTAGTTCGGTTGACTGGATCAGATATCAGATTTTTCTTTTAGCACCCGTCCGATCCGATCCATAAGACCAAGCTATCTCGTATATCCCCAACTTCACTTTGCGCGACATGCCGTAAACACAGGTGAGCTGTTGCCATGGTTACCATGTGCCGTGCTGCATCACATCTGTGTTTGAATTACTTTATGCTCACGGAGGAGAGAAGTAAACCCTGAGTGGAGCGTCTGCTAAACGAGTGTCTGAAGGAGCAGCAGCAGAAACAGACACTTCAACACAACAAACTTAAAGATCTGCTAAAAACTTGCTCCGACGTTTTCGGAGATATGAGCTCTCCCTCTCGTCAGCTGTTCGACAGCTGTTTTTCTTTTCAGCTGACGTTTTTAAATAAAGTTTTAACATTGCACTAAAGCCTGTTATTTCACATAAAACCGATCTATTTAGTGCTTTTTTTGCACATTGCAAAACTTGCTATTCAGACTAAAACAGTGCAGATTCGCAGAGTAGCTTGCAGCACAAATGTTCCTGCTGCACAGTGATGATGCAGCAACGAGTCCGACCAGTAAGATTTTACTACCTGTTAGGACCTGGAACCGCAGGAGGAGGTACCAGACAGAGACATAATTATTATATCTATGTCTATGTATATGTCTTTATAACTATGTCTATATTACTTATGTTGTTGTCACATATTTTCCTTCTTTCTTTATGGGAGCAGAGTAGTTGTTGCACAGTGAATGTGGTGTTTTTAGATGTCAATATTCAGCAAATTACATCCATAAACGTATTATTAACAACTTTTAGAGTGACAAAAACAAGGTATTGGATCGGTATCGGGACGGTATCGGTATATCGTCAATGTTGCAGTATCGGTATCGGATCTGAAAAAGTGGTATCGACCCATCCCTAAACCAAACAGTTTTATGAATGAAGGTGAATCTGCAACGATCCATTTTCTCTTGTCAGTGTCTGTTTTCCCTTCTCAGTAGATAGACAGATGGCCACTGTGCAGCATATGTATGCATGCAGAGTATGATGTCGCACCCACGGGTGTGATTAGCTCAGAGTGCTGCTGACATCAGGGTGAGTCAAATGATTGCAGATTTACATGATATGAAATAAAATGTAATTAAGTTTTCTCTTCCCTACAGTCGTGTGTGGAAAAGTCTTCTGTGAACATATTGAAGGCAGAACTATCCATTCATACATGTGCTACACCGGCTGATCTGATTGGACGAGGGATGTGATCTAAAAGAATTTAAAAAGGTGGACTTTGAAGCCTACAATGTTTCACTTAGCCGTCATCTTCTTGGTTTTAAGTGACCATATTTGGACAAGAGGGTGGAGCTATTAAGGAGCAAGGGGGGCAGCTCATCTCCAAGGCAACGGAGGCAACAGTGTGTCAAATTGTCAATGTCCACAATTCTAATCATTTTAATCCTTATACAATGTAAATGGTGCTGTACAGTTGTTATGAATGGGTGAATTAGGCACAGGGATCAAAACTGTTTTATTGGCCTGATTTTACCAGAATGTAATCATGTTGATTTGGGGATTTTAACATGATGGCCTATGGGGACTGGCTGCTTTTAGAGTCAACCTCAAGTGGCTCCAAAAAAACTCCAGATTCAGTTCAAAAATCAGTGTTTTCAATCATGAAACACTCTGAAGTGAATTCTTCTTATCAGTGATCTGGTGGTCCATCTGATGAAAAAAAAACATCATACCTGGATCAACAAGCCTGTTCTCCAACAAGAGCAGCGCTGAAGTCCAGCCTCACACATACTGAGCAGTGACCTCGGGTTCAAGGGTCAGACCCGCCCCCTCACTCCTTCCAAATATGGTCACTTCTGGCTCCAAACAACCAACATGGCGATGCTCAAATGCCAACCTCCTGACTCCACACACTAACGGGTGATGTCACACTTGCTTCGTCCATTTCTATGAACAGTCTGTGGTTTTAGCTACTGACTTCTGGCTTCATGTTTCAGCTCTGATGGTTGTTGCTTGATTCTTACGTTCTCGTGGCGTTTCAGATGAAGGGGAGCGACTGCCACACTCGACACTCACTTAATTTTTAGCCCAAATTTGTCAGATCAAGTCCTGATCAGGCTGATAAAGCAGAGTTTGAGTTTGGGAAACAAAACATCTGATCTGTCTGTGGATACATTTTGTAGCAAACTCCTCTGTTAAAGGGTTTCCTGCTGACAGGTGGATAAAGATTATTCAGCATTTAAACTATTATATTACAACAAAAGTAAGCACTGTTGAACCAAAAATCAACATCATGCACAAAATTGAAGTTTAAAAGCCGAGTGAATCAATTTGAAATGTCGAGATTGATCATCTCACCTCACACCTTCATTAAAAGGTGTTTTTGAAACTGAAGGCCACAATAAAACAAATGTCATCCTGTGGGCAGAATCAGAAATATACTGATGTTAGATCTTCACTCAGATGGAACCAGCTGAAATGTTATGTCGACTCAAGGCGCCATCCGGCAAGGACGACTGCGATCAACAAATTGTATTTTCATTAAGGAAAATCATCAAAGATACATTTTTTGCCTCCGTGGGTAATGTATAATTACTCTTGGAAATTTCTTTCTTGTCCATTTCAGAGTTACGCCGCTACTGAGGGGAAATAAACTGATTTGTTAGGAAGAAAAATTAACCATCCAGAAAAATCCCATTAGCAGGATAATTAACCGTGTTTTCTTTTCGACGCCGCACGGAGCAGAGTAACAAGCATGCTAATGGATGCCTCTCCACCGAATGTGTGTCTGCAGAGTTGAGGTGCCATCTGACATTTTTTATCCAAAAGAAAATAAATTGGAATTTCTTTCATATGTTCGATTATTCATGAGGAAAAAAAAAACGACTCCCGTTAGCATTAGTTAGCTGCTGTTTTCTGAAGCTCAGCCTTGGTGCGAACCACCTGGAGACTCTGGAGGACTCTCCATTGTCCTCTGGAGGACGCTCCATCGCTCTTTGTCTCTCAGATCAAATTCAAATGTCCCCCCTCTCGCACTGCGGCCCGCTAGCTCACAGCTAACTGCGCTGTGTAGCTGCTAGCTCCTGCTGCATGTGTGCGGTTAGCCCTGCTAACGGAGCCTGCTAGCTGTGGCATTTGTGAATCAGCGGGTTTGTTGTGATGTAGTGTTGTGATGACGACACATGTAATGACAGAGACATATTTCCAAGCTTTTTGTTAAGACAGAAACACCTCGTCCACCACAACCAACTCAAATTAAAGGCCGTCAATAACTAAGTCCAACTGCGGACTAAAGACCTCAGAGTTGAGGATAAGTTGGCAGCAAGTTTTACCACATTCATCAGATGATGCTTCACTCTGAATCAGAGCTCTGGGGTAAATAAAACTCAGTCATCCTGCACTTAATAGGGTTATTCAGCAGTTTCCTGTGCAGCCACATTAAGGCAGGTGAGCAGTATGTCTGCAGGGGAAGTTTAATAATAAGACTCTAATTGTGTTCTCTTAAAAAAACCTATTGTCATTATGCAAAATAATTTCCAAGTCAGGAATTTGAAGTGTATAATTTAGTTTAATATAGTGTTGCTTTTCTTTTTTAGTTTTGATGGATTCATTGTGGAGGAGGAAATGTCAGTGTGGTTACATGCTGCATTAAGTTGGCACAAAGACTCAGCAAACTGAAGCATTCATATTTCTGAGAGAGAAATTTTCAAATTAAGAAACTGGATTGAAAGCTGAAATGTGTGTTTACGGAGTAATTTGTTCATCTAAACACACAAAAGAAGAGCACACCAGTCACCTGCAACGTATTATTACCATCACCACCAAGGTTATGTTTTGGTTTGTTTATTTTTTAGAAAGCAGTTTTTATTTGGAGAGACAGGATCTTACCCAAGAGACAGATGATTACACTTCACAAAAGAGGATGAGAGATAGTGTTGCTATTTCACCACAAGAGGGCAACAGTGTTCCCAACCTTTTCTGCACCAGTTCAACGTAGGCTTTATTTTCTTGGGCCAGCCTTCAAGGTGTGGCAGATAAATACAGCAAAAATAAAATAACACAACTGGTATAAAAACTGTTTCCACTTTGCAAAGAAGCTCTCCAAAGACGTTCTCATTTTCGCTAGTTTGCGGGCTTATTTTTTTGGCTATCTAATACATTGTATCACGTGAGCGAGACAAGCGTATTGACTTATCAAGAGGCACAGGCGAAAGTTAGTCGGAGAGAATCTGGTGGTTTTTCAAAATAAAACATCTTTCAGAGTCTAATAATCAAAGCAACAGAAATTATTTACATTCATTCTTTCTGTGCGGCCCGGTAACAAATGCCTCAAGGACCGATACTGGGACCTGGTCTGGTGGTTGGGGACCACTGGTCTATAACATCAGTACAGTTGGATTGTGCCTTGGTGGAGGTTTGTGCTCTGAGTGCTGAGTTGACAAGATCATTACGTGTTGGTTTAAAACAGATTGTAAACAGGAAGGACGAAGCTAACGTGACGTCACCTGTTGGTTTGTGGACTCACATTTTGAGTTACCGTATTTTCCGGACTATTGAGCGCACCTGTCTATAAGCCACTATTGAATTTATTCGAACAGTTTCATGTGGTCCACTCTGACCGGGTCTGATGCAACAACGCTAAATGTATCGGCAGCACGGAGCTTGCTAGCTTGTAAAACACCAACGAGCTTCGTGTCGCCGATACATGAGCCACACCGGTGTTTAAGTTCGAAGCGTCGGAAAAAAGTAGTGGCTTATAGTCCGGAAAATACGGTAAATGTTTCGATGTCGCCATGTTGAATCCTTGGATGTTGCTCAGTGCGTCTGATTGGATACCAGACCTGTCAATCAAACGAACAGTGCAGGAAAATCTTCCTCTTCTTGAAACCTAATGGACACCAGATCACTGAGAAGAAGAGTTGACTTCATCAGAATGACTTGTGGAAAAGATGACGGATTGAAATGAGTTTTTGCAGCCAACATCTAGTGGCCATCGGTGGCATTACACTTATTTGCACTTCACATTGGCTGAGACCTGCATCCATTTCTAAATACCGTCTTTGGTTTAAAGAGGCTTGTCTGGGGATCTTGTTACAGAGCATTCATCAAACCTTCACCAGCATTCAAAGACTTTCCTAATGTATGATCTAAACTCATCGTGGAGACCAGTCCCAGCCCATTTTTTATAGAAAATCCTCTTTTTTTCTTCAACCACAGCGAGAACAGACGGCAGATGCAAGAAAGGAGAAAGACTGAATCTGTGAAGCCATTAGGTAAAAAGTTCATAACAGTCCCCAGAGGTGTAGTGTGGTGGAGTACAAGTGAGTCAGAGAGAGAGAGAGCAACAGGAGGGATTATAGGGAGACAATGAAGTATTGTGTTGTTTCAAGCTGAAAGTGCTAAAATTATAAAACTGGATGAAATGATCTGAGAGGAGTGAACTTTATCAACCCTTAGTTGTTGTTTTATTGCAAAGAAACTTCAGCCTTTCAAATCTGTTGTAAAATGGTCAAGAGTTCTTCGAGTTTTAAAATAATATTTGTCAACACTTACAAATAAAAACAATCATGAGTAATAACAGTACACAGCAGAGTATTTTAACATACTTTTTTGGTAACAATGTGTCTGTATCTAAAATTCTACAGGGAGTTTAAATGAACATCCAGCCCTTTAGGTCATGGTGAAATAGTATTTTGATGTATTTTGGCTAAAACAGGATAATGTAGGAGGGGCAAAATATTCTGAGCAATTTGATTGGACCATTGAAGTACAACAAAACACCATAGCTAGTTAACCTCATTAGATAACATTAGAACTACGTATTGTAGCATCTCTCCAAAAACAAGTTGCTTCATGTGCTGCACTGTCTCCTTTATTGTAAAACAGAACACAACTGTACTATACCATATAATACTATACTACACTATACCATACTACAGTACACTACACTATACCATACCACACTATACAATACTACACGATATAATACTATACCATACTATACTACCCCATATACTATACTATGCTATACCACACTATACAATACTACACTATATAATACTATACCATACTATACTACACCACATACTATACTATACTACACCAAAAACTATACTATACCACACTATACCATACCACACTATATAATACTATACCATATTATACTACACCACATACTTTACAATACTATACTACACTATACTACACCATACTACAGTACAGTACACTACACCATACCACACTATACTATACTACACCATATACTACACCATACAATACCATACCATACTACACTACACAATACCATACCATACTATGCTATGCTACACTGCTACTACTGTCAGTGTTTTCTGGTAGCAATCTGAACTGTGCTATGAACAGCAGATTGGCAGGGGGATGTAATGATACTATTGGTTGAAATAGCTCTAAGGAAGAGGATGAAAGTCTATTTTTTTAAAAAACCAGGCAATAAATATCATTCAGTAAGTGACCAATACAGCCAGTAATGTGATCATAAACAATAAAAAACATTCTTCATTTCACTTGAAAGATTAACATGAGTGTTTATTTAGCCACACCACTGATCACCTGTTGAAGCAAGTCAGGGTTTTCCTTCCTTCAGCTCTGATGTTGGTCACAACCAACTCCTGTGATAAATCTTTGCCTTGTCAGCCAATCAGAACCCCTGATGAAGCACTGTGGATCCAAAGGAAGCTGCAGATTCATCCAGCTAATAGTTTTCAACAGATTCATCACCACAAGTGTCACTTTTCATATTGTTGTATGAAGGTGTCATTTTATAACAATACCAATTACAGCTGCTTCGAACTCCGAACAAAACAAGGTCTAATTGAGAACAGCTTTCATGTAACTTGATTATTCAGCACCGACAGTGACTGTCAGTGTCGGCAACTTGGAAAAATCTGAAAAAAATCTTTTGAAGTTTCAAAGCTTGAACTTTGTGCGCCCTCGGATAATGATTCAATTACAGTGTTACTTTTGAACGTTATCCCGGGATCATCGTGAAGTAAACCCTGTAAAGCTGGAGTGTGTGAAACAACCAAACCAATCAGTTTTCAAGAGGCTTTTAACCTTGAGAAAGCAGTTCTGTTGGTGAGGGGGATACAAAGTAAACCACTGTGATCTTGAGTTTAGAGTCCCTGTCCGATGGGATAAGCTATCAGCTGCAGTAACATCCCTCTTAAGGCGAGCGTGTGCCTCTTTATTAAATCTTCTTTTACAAGAGCCTTTGAGATTTTAGGAGCTCAAAGGAAGACCAAAAATAAGATCTCTGCTTAGTATTAATTAAAATGGCACTACAAAGCATGATCGTGGTAATAAGAACATTATCTGTGGTGCCAGCTTTGTAGTCCTGGACCGTGGAGCTCAGATACTGTACATACAGTACTGGCTGGGATCTTTACATTTTCCATCTAAATTCACACAAGAGAAAAACACTGATTACAGATGCTGTGTTGATATCGTGCAGGTTATAAGTGGCACCTTTGATTTATTGCTGTCTTAAAAGTGAAGCACTGACCTTTACTATTTATATATCAGAGATAAAAGATTATTTTCATGACTGGGGAAAACTTTGGAGGATCTGCATCATTTCCAACAGTCAGGTAACATTAACTGATATGTCAACTCATAAATCTACATTTTATGAACTATATTCCTGTTTTGAATGAAGGTGGTAAGCAAAAATCACATTTATAGGCAATGTAACAAGTATAATTACTTGCAGTTATGGAGAAATTTTCCTCTAAAATATCACAAAATATATCGTTACATGAAATATCCAAGATTAATATTGTCCTTGCTTCTCTCTCTTACTGTGAGTGTTGTCCACATGGGTTTTCAAATGTATGTGTTTGTGTCGTCTGTTCACACCTTTGAAAATGTGAGGGCATCACAGACTGTATGTAAAAATGCAGCCAATGCAAAATACAAAAATTAAAAAGTGCAATACCCTCAGTGGCCACTAGATGCTGGCTCCAAAAAACCTTTTCTACAAGTCATTCAAGTCATGAGCTACAGGCAGCTCTGATTAGTGATCTGCTGGTCCATCAGGAAAGTATTTCATCATTAAGTGAATATTAGCTTCAAAAAGAGGAATATTTAGGGGCGGGGCTAGTTTGATTGACAGGTCTGGTCTCCAGTGATTTACAGGTGGATATATGTGGACCATATCCAAAAATCCAAACCAACAGGTGATGTCACAGTGACTTCATCCATCTCTTAAACACAGTCGCCGGGAGGTCATGTGATCTGTCTGGCAACACCTGGAAATGACTGAACATCCTCCCACATAATAATCTGATGTCTGGGAGACGGTGCTGTCCTCAGCTTTTTTTGTCCTGTTGCTTTATCCATCTCAGCGTCTCTGTGCAGTCTCTCTTATCAGACAGAGGTTATCCTACAGTGAACAGATTGTAAAACTCCTTATGGCAATATCCTGAAATGTGATACTGAGCCCTATTTATTTTATTAAAAATGACTTGACGCAACTTGATTGTATTTAGTTCCAGCTCGTGACTGTGAGGGTCTCTCTAGGAGTTAATTATGTTATTGTTAATTATGGCTTCTTTAATAGGCTTTGCAATTAATTCCATTAGAAAGAAATAATTTAATCTGCCCTATTGAGTTGTGATGATGCGTAGCAGCAGGGAAACTGCACCAGCAGACACTCAAGGAGACAATTTGCAAATAAATTCAGATTGTATTCAAACAGCGTCCTACAAACAGATTTATTAAGTCACAGGTACAAATGATTTTACTCTTATTATTATTATAAAGCTATAATCTGAATAAATTAGACATTTCACCATGACCATGAGGCATCAAATTGCAATTAAAAACTGTAAATATACTTCATGCAACATTAATATTCTGCTGAGGATTTCATTACCATCACTACTTCCTAATTTAGTGAAAAGTTTGTTATATTTTCAGCAGTTTTGGGGATATTTCACTGCAGAAACTTCAGAGCGAGTGAATCCTGATGCAGGTGGCTGCGACCGGCGTCCTCTCTCACGCCTGACAGTATAACATATTATATTCTCTCATCTGATCCGATCTGATGGCTCCGTGACTCACGTCTCCTCCACCACATCCACAATCATGTTTTTCCTTGTCAAACCATTCGCTTGTTATTTCTGTCACAGTCCAGCCCTGCACTGATGACACATTATTGGCAGCTCTATTAATATCTTGTAGTGGTTTCAGGTCCTCGAATGCAACTACTGACAGATATATATGTATTTTT
This sequence comes from Pseudochromis fuscus, assembly GCA_900323345.1. Lineage (NCBI taxonomy): Eukaryota > Metazoa > Chordata > Actinopteri > Pseudochromidae > Pseudochromis > Pseudochromis fuscus. The sequence continues at coordinate 18,934 of OOFC01049880.1, forward strand.
CCAACAGTGTCATTTTAAACTTTGCAGAGTGAAGTCTTCTTGTTCATTCTGGTGACTTGTTTGTCACTGAAACCTCCAGGCAGCTATAATTTGGACTTCAGTGACTACAGCCTCGTGAAGGTTTTGTCTTGTGTGACCATTCAAAATGTACTTCATGTGTCCGACATCCACCCCAACCACCTCCTGCAAACTCCAGTGCATATTGGTCCAGAAATAAGAGCTCAGGAAACCAACTTTGGACACGTGAAGAAAAGTTTTAGGTCGATTTTTAGGAAAGAAATTTAACAATGTCATTGTGCGGCAGTTGTGTGGTCATGCTTAGGGAAATTAAATCGTGAAAAAGTTACATTGTGGTTACATTTTGGGAGCTAAAAGGATCAAAATTTAAGCAAATCTTGGTCCTGGACTAGAACATTGGACACATTGACAAAGAGGGTGTAGATAATGGACAAAGCTAACCTGATTTTTTTCAGATGGACCAACTGAGAAGAAGAGCTAACTTTTGCTAATGACATCAAAATGACCTGTAGGGTAAAAAAATATATACTGACTGAATATTTCAGGACTGAAAATGATTATTATTGAATTGAAGTCAATGGGAGTTTTTTGGAGCAGCTACAGGGCTAATAAATGAAGTTAATGCAGGACTGCAGTTTCTCAAATGGCCACTTGAGGCAGCATCCAGTGGCCATCAGTGGTATTACACATTTTTCCACCTCTGCATTGCCTTCATTTCTGAGATCTGGTTGCTTTGTTCATTTCTTTATACAGTTTATTGGAGAAACCCAATTTCCACCCAAATCTGCCGATTTCTCCAACATGACCAGTTCCTGGGGACGTCGTGAGGAGCGTCAGTAACGAGATAAATTAAAACATGTCTGAATTCTGCAAATGGACTTCGCAAAATCATTTTTATGATTAAAAAGACTTCAAGTGATGTTCCCAAAAATCCACATGGAAACATCTGTCACATGGAGTGTGCAAAAGCAAGTCCACATGCAAATTTAATACTTAATATGATCATTTGTTAAATCGGCTCAGCTCAGAGGAATGTGTTTAACCCTGAATTCAGTCCCCAGTTCATTAAAAGACTCTTACTCCCTCTGGGAAATGAAACTGTGGCTGAAACAACCAATAAAATCCAGTGAACTTTCATAAAATCACACTGATGGTGGTTTCACAAATCTGCGAACTGCTCCCCGGCGTCTGTTACAAGTCGACGACAAACTGCTCGGACTGAAATAAAAAGGCCCTGTGGTTTAAAAAGTTTAACACGGGAGTAAAATCTGATCCAGTGAGAAATTTCCTCGCTGAGGGAAAAAAAACTGAGTGACAATGGCACCATGACCGAGCGCTGTGAAAGGGGAAATGGCAGAGAAACCCTACAGAGAGAAGATATTGTTCCAGATAGGGGACCTATAATTAAACTTAATGAACATGAAAAATTGGTTTTCAGTTCGTTTTTCTGCACAAAATGATAAATTTCAAATAGGCGAAGGCAATTACCAACAGCTGTTGTAGGAAAGTGTTATCGCTCTTTAACTCTGCAGGAAGTGAGAATTTGAAAAAGTATTCTTTGTAACATGCTTCGCTGAGCTTCCACACATACCACAACTAAATGCGGATTTAAAAATGTCACATTAGTGGAGCTTTAAGAGGACCTATTATGCTAATTTCCAGCTTTATATTTATAGTCTTGGCTTCCTCCAGAGTACTGTTGCATAGATTGTAGTCACTCGTAATATCGGAGTCTTTTAAAGTAGCATTAAAAATATATAAATATGAAAATCTTAGAGGGATAGTAAAGTTTTTCACTAACTGTGGACCTATTTCTAACCAATCCATGATCCGAAAGCAGTAAAATTGTCATGAAAAACTGGAACAGGGACCCAAATGTAGACCCCAAAGGCAGGTTCAGATCAGTAAACCCATAAAAAAAACTTATAATTTCATCATTTGGAGGATGTTTCTAGAATTAATAAAGCATGGTGACATTGGAAGGAGTTTTGAATGACTGAGCTAACTAGACTGTTGATTTCATTGGCTCTGGGAATGTACATGTATAAGTTTAATTTACTTTTATATCTATGTTTTATATTATTATGTAATTTAGTAGGTGTCTCAATCTGCTACACTTAGCAAAATAAGTTTGTGACTCATTACAGGTTAATTTATTTTCATTTTATTCCATTTATTTAAATAGTAGTTTAATTTAGTATTATATTATTATTGGTTTTACCTCTAATAATAATATAATAAATTATATTTTCAGTTCCGCTTATCAGTTCCCAGATGCTCTCATTTTACACAACAGTTGCAAACGGACTTTATATATCTGCCAGGACCTGTCTGTTATGTAACTAACAAGTCACATGACGCCGTGGCAACAGGAAATGGACCGGGGGAAAGCGGTTGAAAGTGTGGCTTCATTTTAGTAGAGAGAGCGGCGAACGTGGAAAATGCAAATTAATAAGCTGCAAGACAGTTTGCACTTCCAATCTGACAAAATATTTAACACTGCACGGCATCGAACTTAATGCCTGAGATCGCAAGACATCAAACACCGTGCATCCCTTGAGCCCCAGTGCGTGCACCTCTGAAGCCGCCCCAACACAGTCATTTATTTTCATATAGCCTACTCAAATATTTATGTTGCTGTTTTGTACAGAATGTAACACAAGAGGTCATTTAGTTTGCAAGTGTCTTTTTGTTAAATATACATTTGGCTTCCTGTTTTTGGAATCAAAATAAGGAATCATTAGGAACTGGAATCAATAAGTAGAACTGAATGGGAATCGGGTTCATAAAAATCCCAACGATACCCATCCCTAGTCAGAGGGAACCAAACCAACAGGCAAAATCAGAAAAGGTTTCCAACAAATAAAGCAAATCTATGACTGTGTAACAAAGTAAAACATGAACATGATCAACAACAAAGACGAGCAAAAGCTGCAAACAAGACACACATGAGGCTAAATACACAAGCTAACGAGGAACAATGACACACAGGTGGGGAGGACAATCAGGGAGCAGGTGAGACTAGACAAATCGAGACAGGTGGCTGAGACAGGAAGACAAACATACAAGGAACAAGACTACCAAAATAAAACAGGAAACAAGAAACATGAAGTACACATAATTGGCGGGACATGACATGAAGAACTAGACAAATGAAAATTTAAACTACAAAACAAGAAACAAGAGTAAATCCTGCAAAAACTAAATACAAGAACGAATGAAAACAGCAACAGAAGTTAAAGTGTTTGTACTTTTCTGTGTGTTTCTGTCTTTCAGTCAAGCTCTAAATGATCCTTGGCGTCGCCTCTGAGATGTCAGTGGTGTTATATTTTGGTAACTCCTGAAATCAGTGAAGTGACATCAGCGAGCAGCCTCGGGCATTGACCTGTCAGAAGCAGTAAAGATGGAGGATCACCAAATCATTGTGCTGAAGCACTTGTTGAAGTCTCAAACATCTGATCCCCAGGAAGCTGACGTACCTTCACGACCTCAACACGATGTGATGTGATACTGGTGATAACATCGTGTCCTCTCCGGCCGGCTGTTGTGTCACGTTTTAGACAATCCAGTCGTGTAATTACATAAGCATCGGGGGGGTCCATTAATCTCTCCGTGACAATCAATAAAAAAATATAAAAGCTGATGTAAACTGGATTTCTATAAGTAAATCTTGTCTCTCCGGGACTAGCAAGAAAAGCATAGTGTAAGCCTTTAATCTGCCTCTAATAGGCTTCAGTACAATTTCATCCATCCAAGCCTTCTGTAACCGTTGCTGTGAAACCATCGCTGCCTATACACAGTATTATGATGCTACTTTATATTATTAAGCCACTATTGGAAGAGATTAAATGAGAAATCAGAGGCTTTGATGCTGCATTTGTATGAGTGTTGATGCAGATACTTCCTGTGACAAAATCATAAATATACCAGTTTGACCTGAGGCTGTTTCAACAAGAGAAAATCTTGGATTGTACTTATTAGACTTATTAGACCCTTGAATGTAAGTGTTCAGTCATCGCTGATTTAACCAACTGTGGCAGGCGTGTCAAGCTTTAGACGTGTCAACAAGCTGAAGCTGTAGTAAGAGCAATACGTGGCATTTGAAGTGAGCACTCGAGTCATTAGCTAACGAGCTTACATAAAGATCCCCGTTCCCGATGAGCACAGTCATTGTGTGATATTTTTGCCGCTGCCGGGAAGCAGTTCCTGGTTGCTTCAAGAGTAAAACATCAGCCGCTCGGTCTTGATCTTTAGCGAATTTGGGTTAATTTTACACCCCAGCAAATTCAGCGACCCGTGATCGTGCTATGTTTGCCAAACACATGTGAACTCGTGTGAAGAAGAAAAAAAAAACCTTGTCTAAAAGTGTGTGAAGAAGCTCAGCAGAGCAGTGCTGCAACAAAACAGCAGTGTGATATGGAAATGTTTGCTGTCATATTTATAGTGCTAACCCTGCACATGCAACAACAGGATCAGCAGCTGGTGAGGACTTGGGGTTTTTTACACCTTGGACATGCAGCTTTAGCTTCATCTTTTAGCATCATATCAGGAAGTCATTCATCAAACCACACATGTAAATTCCCTCATACACATGAAGCTATCCACCTGCAACAAAAATGACTTTTTAATCTTGCTAGATCACATCTCAGTTATACAATGTTCGCCTGTGTTTTTAGATTGATTTTGATATTAAAATTTACCGTATTTTCTGGACTATAAGTTGCTACTTTTTTCCGACGCTTTGAACTTTAACCGGTGTTTCTCATGTATCGGCGGCATGAAGCTCGTTAGCTTTTTACAAGCTAGCAAGCTCCGTGCCGTCGATACATTTAGCGTCGTCACATCAGACCCAGTCAGAGTGGATGACATGAAACTGTTAGTAGCTTATAGACAGGTGTGGTCAATAGTCCGGAAAATACGGTAATCACATTTCCTTCCTAGTAAAAAAGTAATTATATACAATATAACTATGGTATTTTGTTGTGTTTATGTGGTCATCAATCAAAATGTCCCAAACATTTTGTCCCACCTACATATCCTTGGATAAATACACAAGGGAAAAGACTTAGCAAAATAAAACAGGAAGCACGAGACATGGGAAGAAACAGACAAAGGAGGAAACAACCACTGACTAGAAAACAGAGTTACCGTCGCACATGCGCAAATCCAGGAAGTTACCGGCAGGTTTTGTTGTTGTATGTTTTTTTGGGTTTTTTTTTTTTAACACTAAACAACATGTTAGCCCTGTCGATGGGAAATTTGAAAACAAAAAAGCAAAACCGAACAGTCAACCAACAAAGTATTATGCACACTCTGCAGGAAGGAGTTTTCTTTTCATCGAAGCCCTTTCAGATTAAAATACCACATTAACAGGAAGTTAGTCGGGGATTGACTCGGGCACTGAGAACAATACAGCAATGTACTGATATTAGAAAATGTACTTTTACTTTGTACTTTGGAATATTTAAGTATTTTAAAATGCATGTACTTTTGAATACTTAAGTATTTTTAAAGGTAAGTACTTTAGTACTTTAACTTGAGTAACAATTTAACCAATAACTCTTATTTGTAGTTGAGTAAGATTTGACCATGAGTATCAGTACTTTGACTCAAGTACTGAAGTTGAGTACTTTGTCCACCACTGCCTGTCAGTCAAACTAGCAGTTGGAGCCAGAGATTTCCTGAGCCAGCACCTAGTGGCCGTTGGGAGTATGGCAATTTTTTCCCTTTTTTTTTCTCTCATATTGAGCTCCACTTGCTTCATCCATTTCTATCCACAGTCACTGAGCAAGACTTAAACAGTGAAATAAATCCTAAAGAAACTACATTGATCATATTATTTAGTTTCTTTTAAAATACCTTTACTGATTTAATGTATCATATTTTCTAATGCTTTGTTTCGCCCTCGCAAAAACCACCAGCTTCAACGTGATTGCCTGTTATAATTAGAACAAATGAATCAATATGTAAAAAAACCCCATCAGCTTAATTCTGGTGCGCATCATTGCAGTGTTTAGTCAACAATCACTAAATACTTTATATGCCAGCCAAAGCCACGGCTGACTGCCTCAGATGACACAGACTCAGTCTTTTTTAGCTCAGCTGTGATCCTCAGCCTCTCCCCTACAATGTCTTCCTTTGTTCTTTTTACTCAGGGAGGAAAAACAATGTCGTGAGAGCCACGGGAACACGAGAGGAGGAAGGTATCCAAGCCTGGATTGACACTCGAGCATTCAAAACACACGTCTCTCATGGTTGAGCTACTCTGGCGGTATGCTGTACCCTCAAACATTCATCTTACCACAGGCCGTGCTTGCCTCTGTGACATGAACGGACGCCTTTCATGACCCTTTATGAGCTCACAGTGCTGCGACCTATGACCTGTAACGAGGTGCTTGTTCGCCCTTTTATGAGGGACTCGGCGCCGTCAAGGTCATGTGCCGTGTTCAAAATGCCGTTGGGTCAATAATGGGGTTGTTGCTGTTGGTGGAGGCGGTTGTGGTGCATTTGTATTCAGCTGGCCGAGGGCGAGCGGGCCTTTCCTAATCACACTAAAGCTGTGAAAGCTTCGGGCCTGAGAACCACGAGGATTGGTTGATAGGTTTCCTGCAGAGCATGGCAGATCAACTCTACAGGGTCTCCATACACGCAATGACATGGAGGTCATGGAAATTACATACCAAGCTGATTGATACCATGAGCAATTTGAGTTCAATCTTTACTCAGAATGAGTTGATGTCTGTCAAGCACTAAATGAAATAATTAACAAACAAATAAAGCCAAGATTAGATTAGTCGCACACACATCGATCGGCCACAACATTACAACCACCTGCCTACGATCTCTGAACGTGTCCTGTGGTAGACAGCATCTTTCTTTACCTGAGGGCTCAGGGCTCTGCAACCCTGGTCCTCGAGAGCCGCTCAGGATCATTATCAGGCTTCTGCAGAGCTTGATGGTGAGGTGATCGTTTGAATCAGGTGTTGGAAGAGGGAAACATCTAGGATAGCGGCTCTTGAGGACCAGGGTTGCAGAGCCCTGAGCTAGCATGACTGTAAGGACACTTTGATCAAAGTGATCAAACCCCAAATCTTATAAATTGTAGATGACCCATTCTACCACTTGAGCCACAATCACCCAAATGCATCATAGTGCAGAGTCTGGATCGATGTTTAGGTCGGTGTCAGTATCCTGGTCCTCGAGGGCCGCTATCCTGCATGTTTTAGATGTTTCCCTCTTCCAACACCTGATTCAAACGATCAGCTCATCATCCAGCTCTGCAGAAGCCTGATAACGATCCTGATCATTTGAATCAGG
>OOFC01049881.1:8975-24841 GCA_900323345.1 Pseudochromis fuscus
TCTTGGGTTTTTTTTTTTTTTTTTCCCAGCATCTCTTCCTAAAACTCCCATACTACTTACTCTTGCACTGGCTTGCGTCGTGCATCAATCCCTTCCCAACAGAAGGCAGGGAGGGTGGGTCGCCCTGGCTGGGAGACACTGTGGAGCGAGCAGTCTGTCATACCCTAAGAAGTATGCTTAGTAGACAGTAACACAAGGACAGCAGAGTTATATTTATGGAAGAGGGTGGGGTTTAGCAAATGCAGCTTGCATTAAGTGGTATGTTTATGCAGATTCGAAGGACACTTTCTCAGCTTAATTGGTTGAATGTAAAAGTGTTAATCCTGATAGGACATTGAGAAAATGTTAAGCAGCCAGTGGAGCTCAGTACTGACTATTGAAAATGTAAAGTTGTTGCTAAGTTATTCTCTCCTTGATGTAATCCTCTACCACCCAGCTGAGGCAGTAGGTATCACCCATAGACTGCATATAGAAATGGGGTCAATGCAACATATAAGGCACAGTGCAGAAAAGTCATTCCTATGTCATTGGCTAAAGTTAATTATTTTTCTCAGTGAACTGGTGGTTCATCTGAAAATCATTTAATTAAGTAGACAATAGGCTTCAAAAAGAGGAAGATTTAGGGGCGTGATTAGTTTGATTGACAGGTCTGGTCTTGGGCAGTGGACTCAGGTTCAAGGGTCAGACACGCCTCCTCACTCCTCCCTCATTATCCATATACATACGTTAGTTTTAACCATACTACATACAGTCTGTGGCATCACCCCGCCAACATCCAGGCTGCTACACTGAATCCAGTGTCAGCGAGAGCTTAATGAAGAGCTAATGTGAGCTAAACATTCACACAAATGGACACACAGGCACACCCACAGGAATACGACGACATGATAGATGCTCGGGGATTTGCAGGCCACGCACACGTGTGGTTTAGGGTTTGCGTTGGTGCGAGTGTGTGTCTGTGTGTCAGTCACAGGTCCCAGCGGTTTAATTATATAGGCTGTATTAAATCTTCATTTCCACAGCCCTCACAGCCAGCCCACCTAATGGTGAACACAGATGAATATTGCATTTTCACCATCAACCCTCATGTGTGTGTGCGTGTGTGTCAGAGAGCGAATGAAATAAATGCAGAGTCACCGAGAGAAAGAGATGTCGGCGGTTGGAGACAGAGGGATAACGCGGCAAAGTGAGCTGAAGTAAAAAAAACAAACTCACAAGTGCAGGCAGATCAGAGAGGAAGAGGGACTGTGATTGAGAAACAGCCGCCGCCTGCTGGGATAGAGAGGCGAGTAGAAGGAGAGGCAGGGAAAAAAATCCTGTAGCGTGCTGCGTCGTCCAATCTCACAAGACCAGCTAACTGCGTCTGTCTTGTTGGGCTTTTGACCATGCTGTTTTAGTAAAGTGGCAGTCACAGATTTTTTTTTCCCAGCCTCCATCTTATTGACGTCTTTGCACTCCCATGGAAACCCAAGTTGGTCAGTGAACCACGTACATACAGAGACATGAGACGGTCAGTTAACAATATAAAGTTTCTTTTTCTCACCATGTAATGACTTAACATTTTAAACTGCAGAAGAACTCCATAGATCCAGTATTTTCTTTTGCCTTTTTGCCTCCTAGTGGCTCTTATGGAGGGTTGTTTAGAAGCACGGACCATTTTCTCAATACTAAATGGTGATAGCTTACATAAAATCTGTGCATAAATCAGCATTTGATTCATTTAGGACTACGACTGTCAGAAAAGATGGTTTTATTTATTTATTCAGACCTGTCATTAGCAAAATTTCCCTGTTAAGTTACAAACACCACTTGACAAGAAACTAAAACTGAAAAACTGTTTTTCTTCGTCTTGTCTTCTTCATCTTGTCTCTGGATCTTTTTTACTTCAACTGTGTTAACTGCAAACTCTCAGTAAACCTCTGCACTTTGGATTAGTTAAAACCACCATCTGTAGTATCAGGTGGCTATAAAAGTGTAAACGGTGTATAAATTGGTACACAGCTCTAGTCACCAAGCAGAACTGCAAACTGCCTGTGAATTGAGATGATTTTGATCAGCCTGCCCACTTCTTTTTGACGACAACATTTCTAATATTCGTCTCTCCTACCAATGAAACGCGGCGCTGTCGGCAGAGAAGAGCCATAGGCAGCAGAGAGGAGAGCGTATCTACCTCAGAAATCAAGGCTTGTCTTTGAAAAGCTGAAAAGCACAAGGTTTGATTGCTGCTGACATATCTGGGTTAGGATGATAACGGGGTGCCAGGCGCCCCCACCCCTCCCCCTCTACACTATGAAAATCCATAAGGAGAAAGAGAGAAAAAGAAAGACGCTTGCTGGAAAAAGAAATCACACATTCCTGCTTTTTTTTTTTCTTATTGTTTTATACCATACTGCACCATGTGTGTCAAGGGGATAAACTGTAGGTTTGGCAGCTTGCTTGTAAGTCAAGGATAAGGGATTATGTGATGAAATCAACATGTATGTGTGCCTGGTTGGTGCCTCAAAGCACCGAGTCTGAGAGTGTAAGTGTGTTTGTACGGTATAGGAGGAACATGTATGTAGGTAGATTCAGTTGAGCTCCTACGGGGGGAGACTTTGATAATCCACGCTCAATAAAATTTATGTCACACGTTCTCCAGCATCTCGCTTTAATTCAAACTCTCTTTTCTGTGCTGCTTCATTCCTCTGCACTCACTCATCACCTTATCTCCCTCCCTCTCCTTTCACCTCTCCCTCCCTACATCACTACTCTGCTGGGAAAGCAGGGCGTGGGCAGACAATCTCACAGTCCCTTTCAAGGTTCAAAGTCCCTTTTCTTCCTCAGCTTCCCTCGCTCCTGCACTGTTCTACATGTTGCTGCCTTATTAAGTTGTTCCACTTTCTCCCTCCCTCCCCCACAGTAAGTGTCTGGTTGGTCACAGAACATCTTTCTGGGTTTTTTTTTTTTTGGGTCCACTAATGAGGCTGCACCAACTTTGTGTGCACACACATAGATGTTTCCATGTATGAAGTACACCCTGCAGCTTCTGTAGATATTCACTTTTAATAACAGCCGCACCTACATAAATTGCACTACATAAATTGCCTCTATCACTGTGTGTATGCAGATGCTTGTGGATTTTTCAAATCTAATTTTCACATAGACACCAGCTCGTGCACACTCCTTCTGATCTCCATTACCAGTGATTAAATGGGGAGATTTATTTTTTTTGTCCTGTTCCTTTTATCGCTGTGGCCAAACTGCTACACACACACATTTGCAGGAACACGTGGCTCTGTTCCAGCTGGTACACAGGGAACAAGAGAAGAAAAGGAATGGGGGTCCTTGAATTGGCAAATATGATGTATGGCGTGTCATGGCATTACATGGTTTACATCAATTAAGGGATGATTTGGAAGCAGACTTTCAGTAACTCAGTTAATTAACAATTTCACTGTAAAACATATATACAATGTTTCATAGGGAGATCTCTGACTGTTTTGTGTAAACCCATAAACAACCTAATTAACACTTAACTTTTAACTGTCCAACTCCACATCACTGCACTTTTTGGCTTCCTTCCTTCCTTCCTTCCTTCCTTCCTTCCTTCCGTCCTTCCTTCCGTCCTTCCTTCCTTCCTTCCTTCCTTCCTTCCTTCCATCCTTCCTTCCTTCCTTCCTTCCTTCCTTCCTTCTGTCTTTCCTTCCATCCATCCTTCCCTCCTTCCGTCCTTCCTTCCTTCCTTCCTTCCTTCCATCCATCCATCCTTCCTTCCTTCCTTCCTTCCATCCTTCCTTCCGTCTGTCCGTCCTTCCATCCTTCCTTCCTTCCGTCCTTCCTTCCTTCTTTCTTTCCTTCCTTCCTTCCATCCTTCCTTCCTTCCTTCCATCCTTCCTTCTGTCTGTCTTTCCTTCCATCCACCTCCCTCCTTCCTTCCTTCCATCCTCCCTCCTTCCTTCCTTCCGTCCTTCCTTCCTTCCTTCCTTCCTTCCATCCATCCTTCCTTCCTTCCTTCCTTCCGTCTGTCCGTCCTTCCTTCCATCCTTCCTTCCTTCCTTCCGTCCTTCCTTCTGTCTTTCCTTCCTTCCATCCTCCCTCCTTCCTTCCTTCCGTCCTTCCTTCCTTCCTTCCTTTCTGTCCTTCCTTCCATCCTTCCTTCCTTCCGTCCTTCCTTCTGTCTTTCCTTCCATCCATCATCCCTCCTTCCTTCCTTCCTTCCATCCTCCCTCCTTCCTTCCTCCCTTCCTTCCTTCCGTCCTTCCTTCCTCCCTTCCTTCCTTCCTTCCTTCCTTCCTTCCTTCCTTCCTTCCTTCCTCCCTTCCTTCCTTCCTTCCTCCCTTCCTTCCATCCTTCCTTTCTTCCGTCCTTCCTTCTGTCTTTCCTTCCATCCATCCTCCCTCCTTCCTTCCTCCCTTCCTTCCTTCCTTCCGTCCTTCTGTCCTTCCTTCCTTCTTCCTTTTCATAAGGATACACACATGGTTAGCAGAAGAACTTGATTCTTCTTTGGAAAGCTCTGCAGTTCTGCTGCAAAATGCAGTTGAATTGGTTATATGATTATGTGATGAGTGTTTTCATTTTTATCACCCAGCAATATTTATTACTTCACTGGAAGTGGTCAGGGCATTACAATTGTTTTGGAAGCTTTAGATGTAGTGTGATGTGAAAAGTGTGACAAGGCCAAAACATGTGGCGCACCATGTTCAAAGGATCCACCCAGTGCCATTTTATTAATGTATAGTGGATTGTACAAAGGCATGGATGGGGCTGTTAAGTTCAAGGCAGCAGACAGCTCTTTGGTTTACTATCTGAGACCCCTGTCAGAAAGCCTGGGGGCCATGACGACAGGCGGTGGGGGAGCATTTCGGCACTCCTCATATACCCCTTTGTCAGCCCCCCTGTGTCTCTCTCTCTCTCTCTCTCACACACACACACACACACACACACACACACACACACACACACACACACACACACACACACACTCTGTCCCTCTTCTTTGTACCAGTGTGTGCCCCCCTGGCTCGTCTGTGGCCGTCCATGCCATCTCGTCTCTCCCCCGGGCTCCCTGTATCGCTTTACTTCATTATTTAGCGTGTTATTTTTTCTCCTCCCTGATCTATAGTCCCCACATCACAGAGGCGGCTAATTAATTATGGATGGAAGTAAAGGGGGAGGAGAGGGAGGGTTATGGGAGATGGGGGGACTTAAAAAAAAAAAAACGACCAGACATCCTCCTCATTACATATGCGCAGTGTTTTTGGAGCTTTATTAATTTATATCTTGTCAGGCTACGCCAAAGCCTTCAGAAGTCTTTTGGCTTTTTAATACATTAATTTATTTATATAGTGTCCCGCACTTGCTTTCGTTCTCCGTCCCTGCGCTCTCTCTCTCTCTCTCTCTCTCCATCCCTCCCTGTCTATGTCTTGATTTTAATCTCTCACCTTCTACATATCTGCATGTACACGCACACACGTGCACACTTTCCTGCCGACTGTCTCATTATCTGCGCTTGGCGGATGTTAAAAGGTGTTTTGCTCACCTGCAAGAAGAGATTATCTCATCCCCACTCCCACCCCCTGCTCAACACTGGTTTTATTAATTTGAAAAAAAAAAAAAAAAAACTTTTTCATTTTCATTTTGTGTAGTAGTAGTGGTGCTGCTGGTGTGGTAAATATCAGAGCACACTGAAGATAAAGACAGAAATATGTTTCACAGAGCTTAAGCTAGACTGGCAGCTGCTCTGCTTTGAGAAAGCTCATGGCAACATTCAATCAAAACTGGCATCATGGCATCTGCAGTAAGATGTCAAAAAAATTAGGTCAAGCATTGTATAATTGCAAGAATACTATTGTTAGGGATGGTAGTATTGGCCTATGTGTGTCTGTAGGACATACAGAGGCATGAAAATTCAATAAATTACTTCCTAAAATCTGGATCGACTGCAATTACACACAGCATGAAACCATTTCCAATTATTCTGCATGTAGGAAATGTTCAAAAAGTATCACTTGTTGAAAAAATCCATGCAATGCATCTTAATAATATTTAAATTACTTTTTTCCCCTTTACTGTTAAAGAATGGTAACTGCTGCACAAGCCTTAGGCGGCAAAGCTAACGGCAGCTTTTGAGGGAAAACAAATATGCAGAGGTAAGGAAAGCCCTCTGGCTACTTTGACAGAAGTTGGAGACTTGGACGTTAGCCATCACAAACGCACTCTTTGTAACATATGCACTCACTCACATGCTCACAAACACAGGTACACAGACACACTCTCAGAGCCCAGTCCAATCAGTTTGTGAGAGTGTTTCACAGCTAATGACGGTTGTTTGTTTGCCTAACTTGCATCATTTGTTCGCTCACAAGTAAAGAATTTAAAATTTGGTACAGGCATTTTTTTTTTTATCTGCATCTGTTAGTTTTAGAAATACTTATGAAGATGTCAAAATGCAAAGACAATCATCAAAATCTCAATATTGAGCAGATGTTTTTGTGCTGTGTTGTCGTGCGGAGAAACCATCTGTGGCATGCATTCCTTCAAGCATCGTTTCCACATCGCGGACACACACGCACACACACACACACACACACACACACACACACACACACACACACACACACAACTTTTCTCAAAATGCCCCTCAGCGGTTACAGTACAGTAAAATCAAGTGATCCTTGGGAAGCGAGATGCTTGTCTGTGCAGACAGAAGTCCTGCTCTGGAGGAATTTGTGAGTAAAGCAAAACTGACATTTGGTTATTTGTTAGTGATGAATATGATCATTGAATATCTGCAAATGTTCCTGATCATTTGTAGTCCTCATACTGTCCTGTGGATACAATACACAGGCACACATATACACATCATAAAAATCACTGCACAGTCTCTCTTGTCCTTTCCTGTTGTTCTCCTGAAATCAGAGGAATGAGGTGTCACATCTGGCCAAGAAAACCACAGCATCCGTCTTCACAGATGAATTGAAAGCCGAGAAGTCAGGAAAAGGGAGGAAATAAAGAGAAAAAAGATCGGTTCCAGCTTCAAACGAATCCTCCCAGTGAAATATTGTTTCAATGTACTCTGCACTTTGTAGGCCTAATGCAGGCTTTGAACTGTTTTGGCACCTGTCACAAATACTGATGGAATAGTTTCTCTCTGCAGAACACTTTTCCCTTTATCCCACTTCTCCCTCAGTATCCCTTTTTTTCCCCACTCCTTCCTCCCTCCATCTCTTTCCCAGAACCTCTTTCCAGTCTGTCTCCAGAGCTGTGTGATCATCTATCGGAGAAACCACGGACATTATCTGTAAACTGCTGTATCACACCACAGGGTAGCTTGCTATTGGCTATTACAATTATAGAAAGACTTTGATTTAAAGTGCCAGTGTTGGGGTTAATATGATATATAGTGGCAGCAGCCTAACCTTTCCAACATATTATCTTACACACTTCCTTGAAAATCTGTTTTCGATTTTCTGGTGTGCTAAATGTGATAAGCTTGAACACTATTTAAATTTATATTATATAGTGTTCATGTGACATTTAACCCTCTATCATTGTATTTTTTAATGTGGTATCATACAGTGGGCTGACTAAAGTAAAAGGATATTATAAGGAAAGATGACAACTGGAGAAAAGGACGAGCAGACAGCCAAGTTGACATGAAGTCGATACAGGGATGAATAAAACATTGGTTAGCTGCAGCATGCGCTATAGGCTATGCTAGCTTCTGACACACTGGCTTCTACAAGTTAGCTTTAACAGCAGGATGCTGAAACCTATCTTTTTTCCCTCTCTTGTGGCATCACGGACCGTGGAAGCTTTTGACACGAGCGCTCTTCTCCCTGAGACAGGACTTCAAAAGCCACAAGTGCAAATCAATCTCTACTTTCTTCTCTGTCTCCTTCTCTCTCTCTCTTCCTCTCCATCTCTGGTTCCCTCCATCAATTCTCGAGTGTTGTCTGAGACTCCAGGCAGTTAATTAAGTAGGACATTGTCGGGGGGCTCGGGTACATGGTGTGGATGAAGCTGGATGGATGGATGGATGGATGGATGGATGGATGGATGGATGGAAGAATACAGAGATGGAAAAGATGTCGGGGGATCCAGGCATTTCTTTTTGCCTCTTCACGTTTCCAGTCTTAAATGTGTTTTCCTAACACTGTTGGCTCTTCTGCTTTTCTGCTTCGTGTGATTTCTTTAGATCTTCCTCCTTTTTCAAGTCTTTCCATTTCTCTCTTCCTGTCCTTGCATGAACAGCCATCCTTACCCTTTGCTCTGGTCCCAATTAAACAAGCTTCATCTGCCTTCACTTTTCTCTCTGTCTATTCCCGTCATTTCCTCCTCCTCTGCTCAGCCGTCCTTCATTCTCCCTCTTCTCCTTCCTGTCCCCTCTCCTCCCTCCACTGGTGCCTACCTCACTCCCTCCTCCGGTTTCCCCTCCGCACCATTCCTCCCCATCACCCGCCTCCCTCCTAGTTGATTATACATCAGGTCTTCTGTAGCCCACTTCTTCCTTCTATAGTATTCCCCTCTCTCATTATGTGTTGTGCATGTGTTTGTGTGTGATCAGACGCACAAGGCCAGGGCTAAGCAGGCTAATGAACAAACTCCGGCATTGTGTTCAGGCCCCGGGGACATGCTGTAGCTTCTAATGTACAACAGCTACAGCTAGAGGAGGGGAAAGAAAAATTCACTGACAGGGAGCCAGCGATCTGCTTAAAGGAAGAGCTACGACAAGAAGTGAAGTGGAGGGTGTGCGTGAGCAGTGGATATTTTACAGGGCCCTGGTCGATGTTTTTTTTTTTTCCCCTGTCCTTTTTCCTTATTATTCTCTTCTCCCCATTTGACTTGCCAACATGACTGTGCTGTCCCGCTCTCACTGGCTCGGACAGTCAAGTTTTTCTATGCTCTTGCTACATGGAAACTTTATTTGTTATGATTAATGTCAAAATGGCTGAAATAGATAATTCAGTTTTTAGGTTATAATCAGTCTGATTTGTATCTCATTGTTTCATGGCCCTAGAATGCCTGTTTTGTATTCTCTGCACATGTCTCTCATTATGTGAGTCACTTAACAGAGTCACCAGGTTGTAAAATGTGTGTTTTGTTATCCTCTTGGCTCCAACAGTTACAGGGTGGGTTAGTTACACCCAGGCTGTAACTCTTGTATGTGATCTGTCACCCACCCTCCGGTTCCTTTTCGTTCTTTCTCTCATTCTCAGTGTTGATGAGATCTGCCTAGCTACCAAATCCTAGCATGAGCGCTGTAATGATTTCATCTGCTCCAGCACGTGCAATAATTCATATGTAGCAAACAACACGCTGAGCTGAACTGTCCTGTCTTATTCTTGTTCAGCATGCGAACATATTTAATTAATCCAACTACACATCGAGAATATTTGTCTTGCACATCACTGCACGGACACACACATACACACACACACACCCTCTGGGGTTGTGTACTAGTGGTGTGAGCCAGTGGACGGGCGGCTTCCCGATGATCTAAACAAAACTCTGAGCTCTGGCCAATATCAGTGCACACGCACATAAACAATCAAAAACACACAAAGTTCATGAGCTCATTGCTACGTTCCACACATGGACACAATACACTGCAGTGTATCCTCCTGCCATAACAATATAGCACTGTTGTGATGTGAACAGTTTTATTGGATAGATAATATTTTATGAAAATCTTTCCTGCCCAAGTGTTGTTGTGCAGCATTTAAATCTGGTGCAAGGCCTGTGGGAGTGTTGCACAAGCCTGCAACACATGTGAACAGTGCATCGCAGCACAGCTCTTTAAACCAGAGTGCATTATAGCAAATCTGGCACCAAGTCAAATACAATATGTAACCCACGGCCTTCTCGCTATTCGGCTGTTAGGAACAAACAAATGGGTTATTTCATCACCCCGTCTCTTATCTCACTGCTATTTGTGCTTTGTTTGCTTGCTCTTCTGACTGTGTTGAACAATCGCTTTTTCTTTCTTCTATAACTGTCTCCCTTTAGCTGTGAAAGTTAACTATTTCTCTCTCTCTACAGGATTGCCCCCAGATTCTGCCTTCAACCCAGATATACATCCCAGTCGGTGTGACCAAGCCCATCACCTTAGCCGCCAAAAACCTGCCCCAGCCCCAGTCCGGACAGAGGAACTACGAGTGCGTCTTCCACATCCAGGGGGAGACCCACAGTGTGCCCGCCCTGCGCTTCAACAGCACGTCCATCCAGTGCCAGAAAACAGCGGTTAGTACGACGAGATAAGAATCATGGGTGATCTGGTTGCATGAAGGGATGCAGTTTTGCTGCTGTTAATGGTGGAGGACGCAGCGGGTGTTGGTGGTGTGCTCTTGGGTCATTATAGGAGGAAAAAAAAGATCTGTCGCTGGTGAAAATGATGGATGCTGTTTTGTCTCAGGAACTAATAAATGAAAGTGACCAACATTTCTGACTGCTGTAGGAACCAGGGTAACAGGTTCTTTGAATTTTGTATAGACGAAAAGCTTTGTCATTTAACACTATTGCTTTTGTTCGTATGACCCCAGCGAGGACATTGACTCAGCCAGGGTTAAATAATGGCCTCCTCCAACTAATGACCATTCTGGACACTAATATGCACATCATCTTGATAAATCACTACTCAGACACTGGCTCGGTCACAATCTAGATAAATGACCCGATGCTCTTATGTCACATTAAACTGATGGTTAGCAAACAAATACTGACATTAAGCGCTCACATTAAGATGCAGCTATACAATAAGTCTTTCCTACATGGTGTACTGGTCTAAATCAAGAGAAGTAGTAGTAGTTTGTGCAGAACATCGTTTCAATTATAGCTCGAGTGTGAAGGTGCAATGGTCAGCCATAGGTTTGATCTGCGCTGCTCTGATTTTTAATGTATTTGTGGCTTTCACTGGTAGAGATGAGCGGTGTGTATCGGATTAAAGTGTGCTCGAGGATGTTTGTTTTTTTCCAGAAGTTTCTAATAAGAATTCATGTGTATGTCGAGGATTTGCAGGTAGGCAGAGGTGTTTGTGCATGTGGGTCCATGCCTATTCTGTGCGTTGAAATATGGTTGTGTATATGTGCGTGTGTGTTTGCGAGGCTTCAAACTAGCATGACAGATAAGAGGTAGCTAGCGTCGCGCTTCACTGATGCTGAAAATGTGAAGAGGAAGTCTGTCTGTGAACCTAGTTGGGAGCGGATTGATCATGTTTACACCTCGACTCTATACCTCTCCTTCTCCTTTCCTCTATCTGTCTGTAGAGCTCATCTTTCTCTCTGCCCCCTCTTCCTCCCTTCGTCTGTCATACTTTCCTCATCCTGCCATTTCCTACTTTCCCCACTCCATCTTTCCCCGTCTCTCATAAGTTCACTTCTGCTGCGTTCCTCTGTCCCTGTTTCTGTCTTATGATAAAGGATGGGATTGGAGCTGGTGCTGTTGATTATGATTTACATTAGGGTGGTGGAGCTGTCACAGCACCATGTCATCTGACACAGTTAGATCAGGTAGTTCATATAGAAGTTTTATTTTCTGCCCACTTGTGAGAATGCCACAACTTGCTCTAATATTCAAAGTTTAATAAAGATCTTAGCAGACACACATGTACTGTACACTGTAGTCTCTGTTTGGATGTATAGCTGGCTGTGCAGGCACCGTGACAGCAGTGCGGCGTTGGATCCTGTCTGTATCGACGGGTAGTCTTCAGGTGTTGGCACGCGCTCGCCAGTTGTTTGTGAAGGCAGGGCTAATTATCCAGTGATAGGGTTGTCTCTCCACAGAGATGTCTGTTTATTGACTGTTTATTGTAGCTGCAAGGCCAGTGTTAATCAGCAGCAGAGCCCGGCCTCAGCCAAAAGCTGAATTTCTTCATTTGATGTCCACAAAGCAGACATGCTAGCAGTAATTAGCCTTGGGCTGTCAACGCTTAGCCCTTGTTAGCAATTAGCAGTGGCAACTTGACTGCGTGGTCAGATATTGATGCAGCGCGTGCATCCAGTCTTCATGCATCCATATTTAGATTCAGTGGATGAAAAAGGTGCCAGCTGCATGAACTTGCCATTAAGGCATAATTCATGCAGGCTCTAGATTATGAGTTTAATTATGTGCCATGAATTATTAGGATGGGATCTTATTATAGCTCTGGAGCAGTATTTCAGGAGAATGGGGGTCTTAAATATTAGTTTATCCGTTTAAAGACCTTCATATCTCTACTTTTTATATGCACCCCTCCATGTTTGTTCTTACTTTGACAGTGTTCAGCCCCAACTCAATGAATCATGCATGACTCTGCAGTGGAAATAGACTTCATCTGTTATGCTGTGTACACACTGCTGCTTCAGTTTGAAGGCACACAGCTATGGGGATAAGGGTTAATCAGTGTCTGTGCGTGTGTGCACATGTGCATCCTTCAATATGCCTTAGGCTATGGATCCCAGGACAGCTGTATATGTGTGTGTTTGGCTGTGCCGTTCTATTAGACCACCACAGGAACACTGTTTGGTAGGGGGGGGGGCATGAGGCTTGCTAATCAATGGGATAAACACAGGGGTGCTAATCCACAGTTTAGCCCTGTGTTCAAGCCTCACATAAGTGTATCCCACACCACCGTGTCAAACCGACACACATTTACTTAGGAAAGGTGAGGACAAGGGCAGAGACGAGAGTCGTGTTAAGAATTCATTTAAAGTAAGAAGAGGAAGTAAGAGGAGACAAAATACACAGAGGTGAAGATGACAACGAAGAGCAAGAATGCAGAGAAGTTGGGAAGAGGAGAGACCGACGTGGAAAAGATGCTGAACGAGGCGTAATGATAGAAAGCAATGTAAAGGGCGAAAAATAAAGATGAGAGGAGGAAACAGATGAGGGATATTGGAGCATAGTAGGCAATTTCAGGTGAGATGAATGGAGAAAAGTGAGAGGGAGAGTGATATTGAAAAGAACAGAGGGGGGAGAGTGAGATGAGACGGTGTGAGACACAGAAAATCAGCTCAAAAGTCTCTCCTCAGGCCACAACTCATTCTCCTTTTTTTCATGCAGTATCATTACACTATCCAAAAGAAGATAACTATCCACAGGATATCCAGGACACCCACAATCAGATCATGTTTAAACTCGAGTTTCCCATTCTTTACTGCTTTTACAGCAAGTGTAATAACTCAATACTTTTCCATAGTATCCCCTAACAGGAGGTTGTCAATAACCTACTGTATATGTGACACACATGATATATGATAGTGTAACTTCAGCTCCATATTAACCTTGTTGGGTATTGACTATCCATATCTGCTCATGGGAGAAAATATTGGTGGTATGGTATTTCTGTATAAGGTTACTGTACATACCAAGTGATCCCAAAGGGAAAGGAGGAAATCATAAGAGCTGAGAAAGAATGTACTATTGGAAAAAGATTTGCTTCTGCAAGCAGAGACATGAAACAAGTGAGCCACTTTATGTTCAAGGTGTGAAGACTTTGAAGAATCGTACGTTTAGAGTAAGGATTTCACAAACCGCTCAAAGCTCTAAATGTTGCTGTGTTGAACCTCCAGAAGCTTTATATTGTGAAAGGAACGGTTCATCACACGCTTCGGATTTCTCCCTTTTGAAGTTGGGTACTTAGCCAAACATAATTCAACATTTTCTTATTTTTTTGGAACCTGTGAAAGTTGATGAAATGGCAGATTGTCCAAGGTCCAGTAGCAAGTTAATTGGAGAAAAACGCTGATCATTTTGTAAGACGCAGAAGAAAAAAAAAGTGTCCTGTTCGTATTTCTTAGTGCCAAACAAGCCCACATTACTAGTGACACATACGGAGCCATCCGCTAGGCCTTATGGTGGCAGTTAACTCCGGTCAGCAGCGACCAAAACAGCAAGCTGCTCCCTACGGCCATGCCGTCCGTGTTTTTGACTCGGTCCAGGCAGCTTCCTGGTGTGTGTGGTCCAATCAGAGGCTGCGGTTAAAGTGCAAAGGCCAATAGGGCGCTGATCTGGGGACTGGGAAGTTGTGCTCAGAGCAACAGATTGGTCATGGCAGCAGTAAACACATTCACACCCGGGGTGCAAGTAACGACTGTTTGATAGTCGATTAATCATCTTATTATGAACCACATAGTTATTACTGACTCTTATTCATCTGTCAGTTTTAAATTTAGCTTGAGGTTGTTTAATGCTAAAGACAAGAAAGATGGAAACTTTTTCAAAAATGCATCTTTTAATCAACTTTGCTGTTGATACTATCCTGCTACTGATACAAGAAGGAAATCTGCTTTGTTTATTTACGCTGATCACTACTGCACATGTGCAACTCTCAGCACACATAGGAAAGAAGGGAGATGTCTCACTCCATTAAAAAACACATCTGGCACCAATAGTTGACAATTAGGCTTGTTGCCAACTATTTTGATTATTGATTTTAGACAACTAATCATTGCACCCCTGATGTACAGAGTGCTTTCACACCTGTGTGACCACACTCACGGGTCAGAGAGACTGATGAGCACAGCTGGACACTGTTTCATGGCCGGGGTTAAGAGAAGACACTCACATTGTTCAGGACTTCTCCTCTCCGTTCCTTTATCTCCTTGTGTTCTTAGCTTTTTGTCCATTTGTAGTCCTATGTCTCCATTTCCCTACCCTCTCTTTATCCTTCTTTCATGTTCCTCCCTGGAGGGCAGGAATGAGAGGACAGATAATATCAGCGCAGGCCTTACACCATTACCTTCTGTCTGATAAACCACTCGGCCACTCCATCACCCTCTTTCTCCCACTCCTTCACGAAAGAGGGGAAAAAAAGAAAAGCAGACATGGGGGCAGGAGGAGAAAATCTAGTTTGGGATAGGGTGTGTGTCTGTGTGCTATTCTTCTGTGTGTAGAGAGCAGCTGTTTGTTAAAGTAGAGATGCGAAGTATCAGGGGTCCTGATGGCATCCAATTAAGGGAGATAAAATGATGATGAATTGCAGTCGGGCAGCGGAGACCAGTGCTCCTGTGTGTGCGCACTAGTGTGTGTGTGTGTGTGTGTGTGCATATGGGCTCACTCCGATACAGGAAGACAGCAGAAGAAGAAAGCAACCATACAGATTTGGAGAAGATTGTGCTGGTGAAAAAGAAAGGAGGTGAGCAGGGTGAGGGAAGAGGGACAGAAAGGCAAGGAAGTTTTCAGGCAGAGACACCAGAGAGGCGGAGAGCAGTGTGAAAGATGTATGAGGAGGAGGAGGAGGAGGAGGAGGAGAGACTGTACTGAGAGAGACAGTTTGGAGAGGGAAAGGACAAACAATTTACTTGCCTCCAATGGGAAATGAGAGAAGGATGGCAGACCAGAAAGATGGATAAATAGATGATTGGATGGATAGACACAGCAAACAGAGGTCTATAGAAGAGGCCAAACATGTCTGCAGGGAGAGCAGTTAACACAAACCACAGAGGTCCAACAGTGTCACACACCCCCTCTGTGGTGTTTGTATGAGAGGGAGATGAAGCACAGTGCTGATACAAACATAACCCTCTCTCTCTGACTTCTTCAAGACTTTCTGGACTTTATGGGATTCGTTAATACACGCAACTGGCTGGAAAAAATCAAAATGTTTTACAGAGAAAACGTCACTTTCAGGACATTACAGCGTGCACATAAATTCACACATAGTCTCGAGCTAAAGATGGCAGGGACGGGGCTAATGAGGGCCTTGGTGCTGGTCGGTGGAGGGTAGGTGCAGTGGAGCATGGTACAGCCTGCCCTGGCATGGCCTAGCACAGCTTAATGAGATATAAACACTAGACCTGCCACTGCATTCAGCCACAGCACACACTGACACTGTTTTAATTGGCCTGCAGAGTGTGTGTGTGTGTGTGTGTGTGTGTGTGTGTGTGTGTGTGTGTGTGTGGGTGTGTGTG
>OOFC01049881.1:24872-39744 GCA_900323345.1 Pseudochromis fuscus
GCTGGAATTTACTGTGAACAGCTGCAGATTAAAGTCTATATATTGTTTCTTTGTCATGTGACAGCTCAGACGACACTGATTAGATTTTGATTTTCATCTTTTTAAGTTGTGTCTCGTGTTGTGTTAGTAGAAAAATGATCCTTCTCAGTGTGTTCATTTGATTTGTTCATACTGCTTATTCATATATTTACTAAATATGAGTGTTTTCTGATCCATCCTCCCTTAAAGAAGCTCAGAGATGAAGATTCCCTTACTCTCCTCTCATGGTTTCCTTCACTCTCCACCACTGCCCCTCTTCTCCTTGCCACGCCCATACTTATCACCGTCTCCTCTTCCTTTCCAGCCTCTGTCTTCCCCGTCATCTGTCTCGTCATTGGCTCACTGCCTCTCCTCCTCTCTGACAGGTGAAGAGCAGAGCTCCCACACTCCTGTCCTGGATAAATAAGAATTAATTGCTGCACAGCTATCAGCATATGCCAACTTCTCCACCCCATCCTCCACCCCACTTTCATTATCTATTTCTCATTTCTGCCTCTCTCCCTGTATCTCTGTGATTTGTAACCTTTTCTCTACATATTCTGTCTCATGGCAGTGCTGCACTTTACATTTCTGTACGATAGTTTGAAAGGAAAGGAAAGCAGCAGAAGTGGTTGTTACAGTGAGATTATTCTGCTATTAGCCACAGCAGGAGAGAAACAATAAGATGGTTTAACAAGAGCCCAATGACCTATGCTTACCCTCACGTCACTATTAGCAACTGTAGCTTATATTTTCCATACAGATACAGATACCCTAAATATCATTTTTTTATCAGAGTATGTTATTATAGACTTAATTGATAGAATTGCTGTTTCTTTCTAAATGTGGTCATTTCAAAAGAGATTTAACCTTTGCTGTTATAATTATTATTTGCACAAAAGCAACTGATATTTACAGAATCAAAACCTCTACAAACATAACAAAACCAAGCATAAATCATGTTGGCTGGCAATACATGTAAACTCGATATAAAAGTACAGTTTTAGATCTCATCTTGATGAACTTAAAGGAATAAAACACATCAAAATACAGTTTGGAAGATAGATTATGATGGTGAGTGTTTGAAAATGAAGAGATCAAAAAGTAAGATATCCATCTCTGAAAGTTGGAATTTCCCCATCGCAGATGATTTCATGGAGGCTGCCATTTTAAATGCGCCACAGCAGCTGAGGGTAGTTTTCTGATTGGTTGAAATGCTCTGACATCATATGGGCTCAGCATGTGGAAGCTAAACATGATGCGTTAGACTGCATCATGGCAGCTCAGTGGCATTAGGACAACTTTTTCATCAATCATCAAATATACCTTGAACTGTTATTAAGAGCTCTCAATATTACAGCTATCAACCTGTGGATGTATGTATGCTCCATTTACTATTCCGTTAAAGAGCTACATGGAAAAAGTTTGTCTTTCAGTGCTAGTTTGCTTCCTGGTCTTCTCTTGCACGTGTGTCATGTGACAGTGTTTGTGATGAGTGAATAGTAAAATATGGTCTGTATTTACACATGGTGATTAAATATCTATTATAGAGTGGAAGAGTTAGCGAGAAGAGAATGGCCAGCAGAAGAATGGCATTAAGTTGACAGAGGAGAAAAAGGGTGACAACGATGAAAATATGGACATTTCTGCAAACTCCCACAAATCAGCCTTTTGTCCAGGGAGAGGTCTAGTAAGCTTACACTAGCTTAATGCGTCGGCTGAAAAATAAGAAACATTGACTGTGGCAGCATTATTTTTCCCTCAAGCCAGCATTTTTCTCCCCCTCCCCTCTCTCCTTTTTTTTTTCTTCTTTCCATCAATGAAGAATGTATGTGTGCGAGCGTACGCACACATGTGTGTGTATGTGTTTGTGTCTGTGCAAGAGATAAGCTGGGTAACTCGGTCCAGCCATGCTCCAATCCTGTTAGCATTAGCGATTAGCACTGGCTAACCAGGCCCCTATTATGAGCAGGGGCTGATTCCACATTGCCTGACCTCACACATACAGTACACACACACACACACACACACACACACACACACACACACAAAGCTATAGGAAGGATTACTACTTGATCCTTGATTAGGAAGCCGTATCTGCCCGGAAGTTGTGTGTGTATGTGTGTGTATGAGACAGTATGGTGGTGTATACATTGAGACTTGGGCACACACTATATGCTGACGCTTATCTATACTGGAAAAAAAAACACATTTTACAAGGACTAACATTCATTCAGTGTCCTCTACCTTCTTTCCACCCTGTCCTAGTTTGACGTATTTTCAAACTTGAGTGATGTAGATTGAAAGCTATTTGATAACTGTCGTCATCACCTTCACAAAGCTTGGAAAAGAGGAAGAGAGCAACTTATCCCATCTCAGGTGTGGACTTGGCCCAGGGCAGGTTTGGTATTTTTAGCAATCCAGCTTGCGCACACCTTCAAAATGAGTAATTATCAGGCTGTGACCCTCACAGAAGGTACCCGTTGTTACTCCATACCTGCCATATCTTCCATCTTCTCTCCTCCATCCATTTACTCCTGCCACCTCTCCTTCAGTTTCCAACTGGTGATGCTGCTGGAGTCTCTATCCTTTCTGTTGAAAGCCTGTTGCAGGTCTCTCTTCATCCTTTTTCTGCTATAATTTTCACTGTTTTCACACCTCTTGTTTCTCTATTTCACTATTTCTTCTTGAATATTTTGTATCTCTGATGTGTCTGTCCAGTGTATTTGTCCTTTTCAGATTTTTTTTTTTTGTAAATTCATATTTGCATCAAAAACTACAACACTTTAGTGTTTAGGTGTTGGCCCTTCCCAGGTCAAAGACTGTAGATACAAGAATTGCTGCTATCACATTTCATTTTATTTTGTGTTTGGGATTAAATCACAGAGTATACAAAGCTGTGAATTTGTCGTAGTTTTACATTTCCCTCTTCCTTTTACACATGCAAATCCAGACCTTTTTTGAGAGCAGTCCGCTTCATGTTTGCATTTTCATATTGAGACCCACTGTGTAGCATGTAAACCCCGTACAAAGAGCATGAGTGTATTCCCTGAGCTGTGTATTGTGCAACCTCGCTGGTTCAGTATAAAAGTTTAATAAGCCTTTGGTGCAATGAGAGGAGATGAGCTTTGGATCATAACCTAACCTTTGCTCTGCCCCCCCTACTGCCCATTAAACACACATACATGCACATACACACTTCTCCCTAACTAAATATTAATGTTTTTGTTGAAGAAAGGTGCATATTAAATCAGGGTCCTGGTTCCCCCCACCCCTCTCAACACAGGCGCTGCTGTGTGAGGATGGATGTGCAAACAGACACATACCTGTAACATGGATTTGAGGGCATGGAGGGCAGGCAGTGTTATTGTCTTAGCTGTCAGCACCATCACACCTCCAGTGTGTGTGTTGGGTGCAGAGACGACTTGTCAGGGCGTAAAGCGGGGTTAAGAGGTCCACATACATCTATCATCTATTACTCTATCAAGCGGAATTGGCCGTGTGATTCAGGGAGGAATCAAACTGTGTTCTGATTGGCCGGTCAGCAGAGAAGTGAGAGGTAGCTTGACCTCTTGTCCTTTTACTGTAGCTGGTCTTCTGTCCTGAGGGGAAATAAGTAGCAGCTATAGCAGCAAGGGAAGTAGGTAATGGCACAGAAACACAGATACAGCACTAACCTGCATGCGCCCTATGAAATAGTTAACAGAAAAATACTTTGACAATTAAATGTGTTTATTATGAATATTGATGAATGAAATTTTGAGTAGGCATTGTACGTGTTAGTTCAAACACACTTGTAGACAGTTATGTTTGTATGTCCTCACAGTTTTCATTTTGTTGTTGTCACCAACCACAACAATTACTAACTTTTTCTCATGATGCTAAATCCCTCAATTGAGTGTTTGTGTAAAGTAGAACTTAATGAATCTTCACAGCTACTGTTTTGCTTTTGAACCATCATATCATGATGTATTCAGTATTTTTTTTATTGAATTCAAAGACAAATGTGTAAATGTGTGAAGTGCACCTTCTGCTTAGCGTGAACAAGACTGATCATCAAAAGAGCAGTTGCTATGTTTCAAACACCTTCACCGGCTTGAACAGTTTCCAAAAGTGAAGCTGCCCTTGGCTGGATAACATCCTCCTTTTTTTTTTTCTTACTCTCTCTGTCTCTGTCTGTCTGTGCTTCATTCACTCACCACTTTTTGTCCCACTTGCTTCTCTGGCCTTTCAGTATCCTTTTTATCTCAGATATCTCATCTGTTTTCCTCCCCACACTTTCTCTCTTTATCTCCTTGCTGCCATTCTTTCAAGCCTTTTTTCCCCACTCTGTCCACATGTGCAGTGTCCCCATGTGCCTCCCTTTCTCTTCCTGTTCTTCTCTCCCATTGTCTCGCACGCTCATACACACTCAAACACACTCGTGTTGCCTCCATCTTTACCCGGTGAAGACGTGCTCTTGTTCCCAGGCAGACTGGGTGGTCTCTGGGTGGTGAGGGAGGATGGGAGGGAGGTTCATACGCTCGAACTCAAGTCGAGAAATAGTAACTGATGTCCAAAATATTTTGCTTTAAGAGTGTCATATCTTCCTGTGTTTGCATGTGTGTTGTTGTTTTTTTATCCATCATTTTTTATTTTCTGTATACACTATGTGATCAGTCTGTGATGAATTTGCTGGCATGTTTCTCTGGAAACTGTCCCATGTGCACGATGTATATTTATAGTGCTGTGCACATGTGTTTCCCGACAATGTTTGGTATATGCGATAAAGGAATCTGCTTCATATTTCCTCGTTTGACTGTGGGCGTTTTGGGGGATTGAGGTACGGGAGAGAAAGTCAGGCTGAGATTGATAGGGGAAGAGGTTTGTAAAGAGGTATAGGGAAGGAATAATGAGAGAGAGAGAGAGGAAAAGGAGGGGGTGGGAAGGAGGACTGCGAACGAAGGAGAGGCAGAGCAGAGGAATGTGTGAAAAGACCAAGGCAGACATGTCAGAGAACAAATTGAAAATGCCAATTTCACTTTAGCCCCCACCAGCTCAGGCGCTTATAGCTCAGCCCCGGCCTCTTATTCCATGTGTAAATGAATGGTGTCCACAGAATAACACACAATCACCTCTCTCTATCCATCTTGCCCTCGCTATTTCTCCTTCACCCTTGCTGCTGTATTATCTGCACTCTACCCCTTTCTCCCCTACTCACTTTTCTCTATTTCTTTTTATTATTTTATTTCTTTTAACCATCATCTCTTTGTTTTCACCCCACCTCTGTGTCACCACTTCCAACATTTTCCTGTCTTTTAAGTATCATTTGTCCCTTTTTTTTCCCCATACTTTTTCAGATTGTCTGTGACTCACCTTACACTTCACCTTCCCTCCCTCCTCTTCTCTTTTTCAACTCTGCTAAGGTGAACCGATCGCCTCAGCTTTATCATTTAGTTATAATGCAGTCTAAGGTGTAGTCTAAGGCCGGATAGCTTGCCATACATACAATAGCTTTCTGTAAAAGTTTCAGGTTCCAGGTGACATTACTCTGAGGTGAAGGTTTCCTCTTGAGTAGCTCATGGCGGCTAGAGAAATTAAAGTGCTAAAATGTGTCTGAAAACAATTTGAATTTCCCCTAAAGTGAGCTCCGAGAGCAGAGTGGTTTTACTTCTGAGATACACGGAGACAGCTTTCTTTCTTTGGATATCAGCATCTTTGCCTTCAGGGTTCGCTAAATGCAAATCATCCAATAACAAAAGTGAAGGAAGAATTAATCAGCCATTCACACATTGTGACATTGCTCTGTCCTCTCATTTTCTTATCTTCTCTATGCACATTTCTTGGTCCTTTCCACCCTCAAATACATTCAAATTCACTATTATTACAGATGTCAAGATAAATCTCACAGTATCACACTGGAGTGGTTGATATCACATAGTGGTGAAGTTGTAGCTAGATTCAATCTGTGAGGGCCCTCGTAGCCTTGGGCTCGTGGGCTTTCACATTGGATTTTATCACCACTTCACTAGAGGAGAATAGTCCTGCTATCTCTCACCCTGAGGCCAATGAAGATAGTGACCATACCAGTGGGAGTCAGAGTGACCGGGCGCCCTCTGACTGACGGAGGCGTTGGGACCTATCTGAAGCCATCACCATCCAGCCTCTTGTTTTATGTGCTTTCAAAGACGACCAATGAATGGAGCGGTTAATAATGCAGAACGTGTCTCAGGCTGGGATGTGAGGTTCTTGATGAACAAGTATTTTCAGATGACTGTGTGTTTACTTCAATGCTGTGCCGCTCTGTGTACAAGAGGCGGGTGATCGGGGAGGCGGTGTAACTTCTAAAGCTGCATTTTATTTGCTGGTGATAATCACTGTTGATAATTTATTTGTTCGGAGGTTGGGAGGGGTCTCGCAGGAGCTCTTTCTAGTTACCCCTTCAGTTAACACACCGCCATCACGTCGCCGCTTTTGAAGATTGTTGTCTCATTTAAAGCAATTCCATAAAACTGATTACGCCACCGACGAGTCAATTACATTTCAACTCTTATTAGTTCAGGATGCAAAAATGAAATTAGATGAGAATATTATTGTTGGAGATATATTATGCTTTTCATTCATCACTGGAATGGAATGAGTCATACAGTGATGGGGATTCCAATCTTTTAATCAACTCTGCGCTCTGCCAGGCAGCGGCGGATGTGCTGTGTGTAAAAATCACAATATAGCCTGTCTCTCATCATTCATTTTTATGGCCCTTTAACTGTGTGAGCACCGCAGGGTATGACATTACTACCAGCTACTGGCGGAGTTTTTTTTTTTTTTCCTCTCTTACTAATTTTACATTTTATTGAAGGATTGGGAATCTTGATTATGTTATTTGTATACAAAACAATGACAATAAGGACTTGTTTTTCTTTTATATTTCAGTATACTTATGAGGGCAATGACATCAGCGACCTGCCGGTGGACCTGTCTGTAGTTTGGAACGGAAACTTTGTCATCGACAACCCCTACAACATTCAAGGTGAGTTAGTGTTGCGTCATGCAGTGATGACCTTTGTTTATTTAAGGAGCTTAATGAACACATTTGATTTATGGGGAGAAATGGAGTCAGTGAAGACTTCCTTAGAAATACCCTGAAGTAGTTTTTCATATCTACATCATCTGTTTAACCTTTTGAAATGACATTTAAACTCTATGACCAGCTCTGTTTATAAAGGTATACTCATACTAATACTAATACAGTATCACAGAAACTACTGTCGGTAAACATATACAATCTGTAATTCTGCAAATTTCCTGGAATAAAAATAGCTTCAGCTGCATCATAAATGATTTATATTGTGACCAGAATCTCTCAGCCAGCTCACCCTTTGCAACTGAAGTTCATGCTCTGTGAGATGCTCAAACACTATGTACTGTATCTGAGAGAGAGAGAGAGAGAGAGAGACTAAAGAGGCACCACTGAACCATGTTAGGACAAAATTAAACACTGCAGCTCCAGGAATGGGCTCCAAGATCTGAACATTTGCACGTTCGTTGGTGCCAGCGAGCACACGCGCTGTACCTTTGGTCATTTGTATTCACTAATGCACCTATTGACTAATAATTATGTCTGTCAAGGCTCAGGTTTTACCCCACGAGACTCTTTTGTCATTGC
The DNA here is from genome assembly GCA_900323345.1 of Pseudochromis fuscus. NCBI lineage: Eukaryota > Metazoa > Chordata > Actinopteri > Pseudochromidae > Pseudochromis > Pseudochromis fuscus. The sequence continues at coordinate 32,536 of OOFC01049881.1, forward strand.
TAATGGGTAGCAACCAGTGTCAAAATGATAAATTGAATTGAAATTTTCTCTGCCATGGATTTATTAAATTTGAATCTATTGAACAACATTCAGGATATTGTAAAGTAATGAGGCTGCTTGATGCTGTGTTAAAACGACCAGGGCTTTAAAACACCTGTCAAAATCTAGATTGTGCACTAACAGTAAAAAATACAAGTAAGATTCATCCATTACTGTTTGTGCCAAAGCCCGCTCATAGTATTTTTACCCTAATAGTGTTATTACCTTCACCTGCATTGATCTGTCCACCCGTGTATTTCCATGTTGAACAGTATTTTAGTGTATAATATTTACTTAATGTATAACCAAGCCTTGCCCCCTAAACTAAGAACCATGTGGGTAATGATTAAACACATAGATGTTTTCGATGCACCACTGTGGGAGAAGACAATGAGATCATGTCTGTTGGATATAATTACTGGTAAAACACTTGAAAGTGCTGTCTCCATAATTATTGTGGCTTGTACAGCACAGCAGGGGGCTGTAACATTATTCCCCTGCTGTGAAGTAAAGTAACATCATCGGCAGCGACCACTGTGTTCAATCTGGCCTGTGTGTGACACACACATGGAGGTTTGTACAACAGAGGGAGCAGCATCGTCTTTTCCTGTTTGATAGTTAGAGACACAGCGAGGAGCAGGGACTTTTATTTCAGGAAAGTGAAAAGCAAAGTTGTTGCATCTCAAAGGTTTGTGTTAAATAGTGATTATTGTTATTCATCAATAATGTAAGGCAACACCCCTGAGTCACGTCGTTCCATTTATTGATCGCTCGCTGTCGACTTAATGTACCAAGCAAGCTGCTGTAGTCTCACATTTCACATGTTCCTCAAGCTGCTGGCTGTGACTGATGCTGTATGGATGTGTTTGTAACGTATACCACACACAGCTGTCCTAAATAATCTAGTGTTAACATTAATTGGAGCGACATGGTTCTTCCAAGTGCAGCAGCGTGGATGGTATACAATATCAGCAGCATGCATCAGTGTCCAGGCATCGTGTGTTATCTCAAGTGTACATCTCCTCAAGTGCATCTAGAGGTGACCTACAGCTCAGAGATGTGTCCCTCACTCTCCCGGCCTCTCTTCACTGGCAGCCACCTTTCTGTTTCTCAATCATGATAATCATCTGGTGCAGGGTTAGCGATGCTCACTTGTCTTAAATACTGATAGGTTAATGTAATTAGCGGAGAGTCGTTTAGCAGCCTGTAATTGGTACAAGGTTTCTTTAAAGCTGCTCTATGACCAGTGGGATTTGGGGTTGGAGTAGCAGAGAGACAAATATAAATAATTTGCTACTCCTCAGGTCTTTGAGTAATAGGACTTTGAATCAACTTTGTTTCAGTGACACTAAAAAAGTTTTGAAGTTGAGAAACTTCAAATGAAAGAAGTTTCTTTCAAAAGAAAACTGTCAGGTTGTTTATCTCCATAATTCCCTTGTCCTGTAGTAATTCAGAACCATACTGATAGTGAGGTTCTTTTATTCTCATGCTAGCCTCATTCCCTCGCTAGTAATTTGATTCATTCACTTAATCTTTTTTTTCTCCTTCTCGTCTCCAGCTCACCTGTATAAGTGCTATGCACTGAGGGACAGCTGTGGGATGTGTTTGAAGGCAAACCCGAGGTTCGAGTGCGGCTGGTGCGTCGGGGAAAAGAAGTGCTCCCTGAGACAGGAGTGTACTCCCCCAGAGACCACGTGGATGCATGCCACCACTGGAAACAGCCGCTGTGCACACCCAAAGATCACCAAGGTAAGCCATTATAATAATCATGCATGCTCAGCAATAATACCATGATTCAGAGCTGATTGTCCAAATACACACAAATACTCTCACTGTGTAAAACATTACAACAGCAACCACTAGAACTATATCCAACTGAAATGTTTTCCTATAAATGTAGCAGAAATTACTATTTAATTACAAAAGTAAGACTAATGATGCAACATCACACTCATTAGCACTCGTATTGACATGAAGCCAGGTAGCGGGACACTAAAATCCACAGTACACTTGAACTGATAAAACTCTGCTGCTAAAGTTAAAGCTTGTATTTGACCTGGTGTTTAGTGAGTGTCACAGAACAACTCGACATACTTAACAGCAAATATGTCAGACAGTGTGTTTAAATGACACTATGGGGTTGTGATGTCCTCTTATTTGACTTTTTGTGCAAAACAAATCCTTCCCATGCTGCGTCATTGTTTGGCCTCAGCCAGTGAAGGAGACATCATGGGAGGGGAGACAGCAGAGAGGATAGACAACTTAGAAGCCAACACCATGACTGCAACCACAACACAGATGGGCCAGCCAGGAGGAGGCAGTTCACACACTCCAAGACTGAACACACTGATGAGATTAGAGATGATGGCTACACACACACACACACACACACACACAGACACACACACACACCTGAGAAGACAGAGAGGGGGGGGTTTCTGGAGTGTATGTGAGACAAAGAAACAGGGGATGTGGAAGTGTGCTAATTGTGTCTCACCATGGGTGCCGAATATGTGTGGGTGCATGGGCTCATGTGCATCTGACAGGCTGGGTGAGCTAAGGCGTCTAAACACCACAGCGTACCCATCTGTTGCCACCAGTGACCGTGGTGGTGGTCCTCGTCTGGGTGTGACCCAGGTCATAGTCCCTACAGCTCACCCCTGGGACTGACACACACTTCCAGCGCAGTTTGAAAGCAACGCGCCGCTGTGTGAGACGTGTCTTGATGTCCGACCCTTACATTTGTCCTCGGTTGTTCCGCCATCTTGGGTTTTTTTTTTCTTTTTTGTTTTTTTTGCTTCTACTTCGTTTCAAGTTTTTACCACAGTGTGTTTTTTTTCTTTAAATGTAATTGTGTCGCAAGACCACATATCATCTCAGTCAAAATGAGAGACACCTTTATCAATTTAAATAAGGGTAAAATATATGTATAGTTTCAGAAGCACATCCATTGCACTGATGCAGACTTGTATGGCTGTAGCCCTCAGTGCTGTGTGACATGGGTTCATCTCTTTGAATGTGTAATGGAGATATTGGATAATTGGAGCACTGGCACATAGATAAATCCCTTAGTTAATGCTCCTTCTCTCTTCATGCTTGCTTCAGTTATCTCTTTGAAACAAGAATACGGAGACTGGTGTGTGCGTGTGTGTGTGTGTGTGTGTCTGTGTGTGTGTATACCCGGAGAAAGTTGGGGGTTGTGCATGCAAGCATGTGCTCTTGCGTGCATATTTAGGGGTAAATCCTGCCCTCGGGGTAAGATGTTGGTGGCAGTCAAAAAACTGGCAATGAAGAGCTTCAAAAGCAGCAAGAGAAGAGTCATACTGCAGGTTTTGAAAATGCAGAAGAAGAGACAAAGAACAGAAGAAGAGCGAGACACTGGAGGAGGCGTTATCTGTGAGCCCCGCCGCAAGCCTCACCTCTCTTCTCCACCTTTGACATTTACAGTGTGACATTTAACGCCAAAAGAACATCTACAGATGACAAAGAAAATCTCTCTCTCCTCATCTGCCATTTCATCCTTTCTCCCAGAGAGCATCACATCCACCACACAAATTGAATATTATTCCACTTCTTACCAACGGTTTGGTCAAATCCCTTTTTCTCCGTTTGATCGCCTCCTCCCACTTTAATTATTTAATTTTGCTTCATTCTGTCTGCTTTGTTTATTTCTGCAGTATGCTAGCTGCTATGTGACCATTAGATAATGGATTAGCCACTAATTTCATTTGGACAGGAGAATGTGTGCTCAGCTGGGAAGGAAACACCACTGGAGACAAAACATACACACACATATGGACTGCACATACACAGCGAGCCGGAGCTTTTAGAGCTGAAAGTGTGGAACCTATTTAGTGTCATTTCCCAGTGTGCTATTGCCCATTTCATGTTGTTCAATAGTGTGCAGTTGGGTGCCGTTTCGGTAACAGCTCCGGAGCCTGAGCACTGTTCTCCAAACACAGCGATTGATGTTGTAGACGCTAAGTGATGGTTTTAAGAATTTAGCTGTATAGCTGTTAAAGGGCTGTTTTGCTGTGCTGCACTGTGCTGACATTGTGCACCAAGAGTAATTGGTACTTCCGACACAACATGGAAATACACATTGTGTGTGTGTGTGTGTGTGTGTGTGTGTGTGTGTGTGTGTGTGTGTGTGTGTGTGTGTGTGTGTGTGTGTGTCTGCATGAACGCACATACCAAAAAAAAAAAACATGCTTCAGCTTCTACATTCAGAAGTATCAGAAATAAAATAAGCTACAACTTAGATAGCCAACATAGTATCCTAAAAATCACATTCACAGCAACCCGGACAGTGGCACACACACACACACACACACACACACACACACATCCACCTGTCTACCGCTGTGTCCCAGTGTAGTGCAGCAGTGTCCTAATACTGGCCTTGGATGCTGCCTGGCCCTCCATCCATCATCTCCTGCCTGCCCTTCTCCTATGGGACAAGCAGAGCATTACAGCTAGCCCTTAGAAACCAATTAAAACAATGCAGGCCATGACTGTGTGTGTGTGTGTGTGTGTGTGTGTTGGGGGGGGGGTTGGGTGCATTTTTAGTGTTTAGCATGTGGCACGCTTGTCTGCTCCAAGTGTGTCTTTTTCTTTTGTTTTGTTTATGTAAAGAAAATAAATCTGTTAGGCTGCTACATTTTCCATATTGCTTCTTTATCTCTCCTTACATCTCTGTTGTCTGGTCAGTCTTTGTTTTCTCTCATTTCTAACTCAACTTTCATTAACCCTTTGATCCCTCTTTTCTTCCTTCTTCCTCTTCCTGTTTTGCTTGACGCTCTATCCTTCCATCTTTCTCCCTTCTCTCCTGCTCCTTCTCAGAGGAGAGAGATGCTGCTCTGTTTCGAGGCCTTTATTGACCAGGCCTCTGTGATTTGTTTTGGAGCTGAACAATAAGTCCCAGTGTTACAACCTTAAAAGAAATAGAGCAAGGCAAATTCTGAGTAAATTCTTGCAATTCTTGTTCATAAAGGGGATATATTGCAACTGGATGCCAGCCATGATGATGTCTTCGCTTATTTACTTTTTTTAATGATCTTACCATCGGAAAATGCTCTGAGTTCAGCCAGAGTGATTTAATTGGCCCCAGTGTGCTTTTGACTTCTGACACGCATTCATCCCTGATGTCCGTAAGGCTACACCACTTCAAACTTAATTTTTTTTTTTTTACTTAGTCAGATGTAAACATTAAGTGCTAAAGACTTTACTGATGCCATTCTTCGCTCAGTTCGTAGCCACCATCAGTTTTGTTTGTGACTTTTTGTTTTTGAGAGGCTTTCATATCACAGATAAACTTCAGAAGCCTTACACCATGTTCATATTATCTCTGTCTGTGTCCCCTGCCTGCCTCCCCCTTCCTCCTCCTCCTCCTCCTCCTATAACTAGCAGATGCTATCTGTGCACTGCTGCTCAGCCAGCCACAATAGGCCTGACACAAAGCCTCCAACACAACGGGACAAGTCAGCGACAAAGAGAAAAAAGGGAGTTTGAATGGGTGTAGAGCGTTACGGCGGCGGGAGGAGAAAAGAGCGAGTGTTTAGGCTGGTGCCTTTTATCAAAAAGGGCTTTTTGTTTGTGTTGTTTAGTTGTGGATGTAACAACTTGTGTGTGTGTGTGTGTGTGTGTGTGTGTGTGTGTGTGTGTCTGATAAGCCAGTGCTTATGGAGAAAGCGAGGGAGGTTGATTACCATATCTGAAGATTGTGACTAGTGCACTACTGTGTGCCAGTCATTCTTTTGTCTCCAGCTAAAATATATACATTCAGGCACGTTGACAAAGAGAGAAGGAGCGAAGGATTTAAAAGACACAAGGTCAGAGAGGGGAAGCGAAGGAGAATTGGATGTTAATCAGAATCCAAGCTGGTGTGAGATGGAAAACACTCTTTAATTATATCACTGTGGCATTTCAGTGGTGGCCTGCAGGACACTGGGCTTTGTTCCCATTGTGTGCATTTGTTAGCAGTGTCCTGAACACCTGTGGCTTCTACTAACCTCCCACCTTTTCTGTAATGATGCCAGAGTGAGGATCAGTACACATTTTTACATGGACCACTTGTTCTTGGAGTAAATGTGTGATCAGAGTGGAAATGCTTCATATACACACTCCATTCAGAATTAAATCTTCTGATCCAGCACAGTCAGGATGGAACATCATTTAGAACGAGAAGGGTGGTTTATGTCGATCCTCATTTGGATCTGCGTCCATGGAAACACTTGATCTGATCACTTTTGTTTGGGGAATCTTACTGCCCATGTCTTGCTTCCTAATTTCCTGAACAGGCAGTACGAAACATGGCGGGAGCAAAACACAACTGGTTGATGAAGGTCCGTTATGAGTTTAAAAAAAATGAGCAATCTGACGGTGTACTGTCACAGCACTTTGTTTACAAACAGAAGGAGACTGTCTTCTTCTATGGCAAATTGTCGGTAGATTTAAGTGGTGGGACGATATGGCACATGTCAGAAAATCTGAATTCAGATCAGACTGAGATGCATGAGCAGGCATAGCTGAATCAGACATTTTGATCTCTGATTCGAATTAATTTAATCTGATCGTCAAAAAAATTGCTCAAGTAACTGCAGCTATTGTGAGGTTACCATTGAAGAAATGATACTGCAAGGGATGAGTCATACCTTTAATCATAGCAGCAAAACTTTTGACCGAAAGCTCTTTATTTCTCTGGAATCAGTTGATTTCCACCAAGAGGCAAAGTACATCTACATGATGCTTTGGCATAAAGTTCAGCCTTGACCACTTTTTGACAAATTAATCAAATAGTTAACCAGCTGCAAATTGTCGTGACAGGTCTGACCTTTTGAAAGAACACACAGTAACAGGAAGTTCAGGACGCTAACTTACTGTAGCTGTGCGTGGTTGGCAGTAAATCATTGGTGAAGGGAGAAAAGCAGTACAGATATATTTCCTGAAATTAACTTGTTCACAAACGAATTTGCCACATTCTGTTTGTTGAACTGTCAACAGCACCGCAGCTTATAGTGTGTTCACCCTTAATTTACCAATACTTTCCATATGTATCCATGTTTGTGTAGAGAGCTGTGTGCTACTGATAACTTTCACACTGAGCAGAGAATGACATGTAGATTTGCTAACGACCATCATTCATTTTATCCTTCTTTTGTGGGAAGTAAG
>OOFC01049882.1:7306-20110 GCA_900323345.1 Pseudochromis fuscus
TTACACTTTTTTTTTTTTTTTTCCCACTTCCACATTGGCTTCATTTTTCAGACCTGGTTGTTTCTACATGTAGCGTATGTTTGCAGGGTACAGCCGACAGTGTAGAGCTTCTGTCTCCCTCCTCTGACAGTCAAAGTATTTACACAAACCTTGTTGACGTTTGCTTCGTGGTGACAGTTGCTCCGTTCTTCTGCTCTGGAGAACCAGTGACAACGCACTGTGACGGTGCACCAGCGCAGGAATGTCACAACAAAAACACAAACTGAAAAACAGGTTCATCACCATCATGTGAACTCGTTCAGCTTGAATGTAACGGACGTCCTGCATTTCTAGTTTCACCTAGTAAATCATTTCAGCAGCAGTTTAGAAAAAGAGTGAGGAAAAGCTGATTAATGATGAACGACAAAACACTGTAAAAACTGCCTCTTCCCTTCACACCATTTCAGCACACTAAGAATGTGAAATGAAAAGTCAAAGATATTTGCTGAGAAAGCATTAACTCAGGATTTCTCAATCCTAGTCCTCGGGGAACACTATCCTCCATGTTTTAGATGTTTCCCTCTTCCAACACCTGATTCAAATGACCAGGATCATTACCAGGCTTCTGCAGAGCTTGATGATGAGCTGGTCATTTGAATCAGGTGTGTTGGAAGAGGGACACATCTAAAACATGGAGGATAGTGTTCCCCGAGGACTAGGATTGAGAAATCCTGCATTAACTTCAACACCGAGAACTTGCCTCTTATATTTTCTATTGTTGGTAAACAGTCAATGACAGATATTTAATGGTTGATTTAAGAGTGCTGTCGTCTTTTACAGGGTATCTTGATGTATGTGCGCATTTTAATCAGCTGTTTTTTGTGTGTATTGTTTTGTTCCCTCAGATGATTTTGAATCTAAGTTCAACTTCCACCCCATTGAAGATCTTCCACCTCCAGAGGAGTACCGACCTTCCAACAAGGTGTACCCCAGCAAAAACAACAAGGGTACGAGTGCAGCCGTGTCGTTCACACTCTCTAATTCCTCCTGACTGTTTTCAAGTTCATGATCAGACAGATGGTGCTTTTCCACTACATGGTACCATTTCCACTACAGAGGATAGTCCCGCCTCCGCCGTGCTGATGAAGTAATCTTCAGGATAACAGTTGTGGTGTAACAGAAAGCAGTTTGAAGAATGTTTCATGGAGAAATCAGTTGTTTTAACTTCAGATATGTTTTTAATTCATCCAGTCTGTTTAAAAACTTGCTCTGACGTTTACAGAGATGTGAGGTCCTGCTACAACCTCCGTCAGCTGTTCCACCGACCGGGCGCTCAGGATCCCACTGACGATTTTTTAAATATAATTTTAACATTGCACTAAAGTGCTGTTGTGTTACGTTGGACCAGTCTGTTTAGTGTTTCCCCCCACATAGTATGAACTTGTTATTCTATGACTGTGCAGACCGTGTCGGCTGCAGGTACGTATAATTGTGTGCCGCGCAGTGATGATCCAGTGACGCACTGACAATTCTGATCCCAAGATTTTGATTCTGATTATTCTGATTCTGTTGGTTTTTTTCTACCTTGGGATCCATAAAGTACTCCTGTCTATCTGACTAATTACATTTTAGTACCCGATCAGCCCATTTTTTGGAACTGCATGAGAGCAGGGTAGGAAAGTGGTCCCAGGTCCTTTTTAATGGAAAACCAAACCGAGCAGAGTCGAGCTGGTACCAGGTGGTGGAAAAGTGCCAAGAGAAACGTGTTGTCTTCATGTCTCTGTGCTGCTCACACAGCTTTGTGTTGTCAGACTGGTTCGGTTTATTTGCCCAGTTAAAAAACAACAGATGTTAAGTAATGAAACCACAGGAGAGAAGGAACAAAAATGAATTAAGTTTATTTATGTCTGGGTTTGGTTTAGAGATTAATCAAAGTGTCATGTGTCACAGTCACAAGACATCAGACTCTGTTTAGCTGGGATTAAGTAAATAGGTGAATAAGTGTGGTGTTGGATATTAATGAGTTTATGACAGACTTGAACCGGTCAGTGTAGGTCCAGTATCACACCTCAGGTCAGGGTGAAGCTGTGCACCAGGACCAGGTTCAGTTTTCTGACTGAGAGCTGTGAGCTGCTGTGTGCTCTGAAGCACTGTCTCCTCAGGTTAACACTTAATGGGTCACATGCATGTTTTACTGCTCGTGTCCCGCTCTCTGCCTCATAAGGTTGTTGGTTCAAGCTCCTCCTGTCCTGAAACCTCTAATTTCTCCTAAAGTGTGGATTCAGTACTGAGGGAAAGGACTGTGGTGAGAATCGACCACATGAATGTAATGTAATGACAGCAGAGGGACTGACTGTCACTGACTCCTCTTCTTCTTCTCTGCCTCTAAAATGTGCCGTCAGATAGTTTATTGCAGTGACTAGATGCATAATGAGTTAAGTAAGTAAAATGAACTTACTGCTTGTTGCATTTTTACTTTTTACGTTAATGAAGTTTGTCTAACAAGTCAACTTGTATCTATCACTGGTTAAAAATTCCCATCCAAGAGTAAGCGACTTAATCAGACCACCCTGTTCTTCATGAAGAGTATCACAGTTTGTTAAATTAACAGCCACAAGTTTACAGACATTTCCATGGAATTAATTAGTGCAGCTTTTGTTGAGTTCATATTTAACTAACCAGATGGTTAATGCTACGTTCAGTTCAAATATGAAGGCAGGGCCCACAAAGTCAGAGCACTGATATAACACAGAATAACTCAGGATGTCTGAACACATCATGTTGATAAGAAGTAAAGGGAGGACACTGTGTAATGTTCTGACTAAACTGATCTAACGTATAATGATAATGATAAGCTACATTAACCTCCTGTGTCAGTGGTCTGTCCAACTGATCTCGGCTCTGACTCTGGACACATTAATTCACAACTCCTGAATATCAAACATTTCACCAAAACTTTTAAAGAGGTGTAAATAATAATCATAAAAAACATCATTGTTCCCATTGGGAACAACTAAAAAGGTTGGTAAAAATGTAATCAAAGTATGCGAGCACACTCTTGAATTTCAGACGAGAACTTCTTACTCGAGATTCAGATGTTAGTCCGAACACGGGGTGAACGTTTATATTTGAGCTGGACCTGCTCCACATGTGAGCTGCAGTCTTTGAGGGAGTTTTACTTTTAAAGATTTTTCTATTAGCAAATGTTTTAAAACCTTACGACGCTTTCAGGGTGAGGGTTGTTCTTTATGACTGTGGCTCCATGTTGGAGCTCGTGGTCCTAATGCAGGATGAGTTGGGACACATCACTGATGGATAAGAACACAAACACCTCAGTACATTAAGCTTTTGGGTTAAATTCTGTCTGGAAAGGGACAGACTCTCAACATGACCTTTGTCCTCAAGGCCCTGTTTACACCTGGTTTTTAAATGCTTCTCCAAACTGTCCTAAAAAAAGAGGAGAAGGCAAAATGACTCAAGAACTAGTCTACTGCAACGAACATCATTAATCATCAACTATTGAAACAATTAGTCGACTAATCAGATTCAGAATCACAATTATTGATTGGCTCTTGTTTAGTTATCAGCTTTTACATTTAGCCTGAGGTTGTTTAAATTTTGTGATTATTAATAAAGACAAGAAAGATTGACACTTCCTTCAAAAATATATATTTTGATGTCAGCTGCAAAGAGAAATTCACAATATTATTTCCTCACTGCTGAACACACATGTGCAGCTCTGAGCAGAGACAGGAAGGAGGGGAGATGTCTCTGTTGAAAAACACAACTGATGACAATAGTTGGCGATTAAATTCATTGGGAACTATTTCTATTATTGATTTTTGTTGACAATGTCGACTAATCGTTGCACCCGTATTTTAAAACCAAGTGTAAACAGCTTGAGTGAGTGGTGGGGCAAGAGTCTGACTGAACTACAACACGTCTCATTCATTACTGTGCAGCTACTGTCTGTAACAGAAGCAAAATGAATGATGATGAATGTATTTTATAGGTCGAGAGAGACATATAATAATGATAATGGTTGGATTTATACAGCGATTTTCTAGGCGCTTTACAGAGACCATTATTCATTCATACCCAGTCATACTAGTGGTGGTAAGCTATGGTAGCCACAGCTGCCCTGGGGCAGACTGATGGAGGCGTGGCTGCCCTACGGCCCCTCTGACCACCTCCAAACCATTCATTCAACATTCACACGAGGCAAAGGTGGGTAAAGTGTCTTGCCCAAGGACACACTGACAGCAACTAGGAGGAGCAGGAATCGAACCATATGGGACGTATGACCCGTTTTCCAGAGTTGATCACTTCTGTGTGTGTGTTTGTGTGTTTAATGTGTGTAGTTACCTTCTTCCTCCTCCTCTCCTCCTCAGGTGTGATGAGAGGAGCTCCTCCAGCGCCGCCGGTGGGGAGGTGAACACGCCTCAGCTCAGGACATGAACTCTGTGGGTCGACTCAGTGGGCGGTCAGGAGGGAGTGGTGAAGAGGCACTCGAATCACAAACACACTACAACACAATCACACATTAACACTAAAGCACCAGCCAGAAGCATAGTGGTGACTTCAGAGTAAACACCACTGCACCACGCAGGTTTCACACGACTCAGCGGTCACCTTCTGTCTTTGCACGAGAGAACAAAAACCACTCGAAGGCTAGAAACAGACTCGACCTCGACTTCTCCTCTGCTGACAGGGGCTTCTGTTTGACATAACATATCAGGACCAAACTCCGAACACTTCCAAATCTCTGCATTCCTTTTTTTTTTTTAAATGCATTTTCATAAAGAAAAATTTGGTAATAGTTCTGATTTTCATAATTCTGAATAACCTCTTTATATTTTTGTTTGTCTTATTGTTTTTGGTGTCAGCATTAATTTGTATGGGGAAAAAACTCTGTGAATGAAAACTTCCATTAGCTGGACTCCACTTGTTGTTTTCCCACAGAACTGATTTTGCCACAGACGTGGGGTTTATTGGTGGTTATTGTTTTGATTAGTTTTGTCTTAAATAGCCATTCCAGCAGTGCCAGGTAAGGGTGTGTTTTATATCAACTCTTTCTCAGTTTGCCAAATGCAGGTTGGAGCCACATGAGCTGTGCAGAGTGATGACGTGTTTAATTTTCTCTTTGATTGTGGACGGAGGACAGTACTGGACAGTTTGCCAAGTTTTGACTGAGGTCTTGCCTGGTTGTTAATTTTTACTTTTGGAGAGAGGATGTTTCCTGCTTCTTTTTTTTACCCTCTACTTTCTTCATTTGGGGGTGTTCATATTTCCATCTTCAGGCGATGTTGCACGGCAGCTTAACTGCTAAACCAAGACACTGTGCATGATGCTGACATACGCACTTAAGGCATCAGGAGTACATTCATCTTAATGTAACACTAAACAAGAGAAAACAGGGTTTGTCCCTGAGGGGTCCCTTGTGTATTTGACCAACTGTAGTTCACATATCCAGCGTCCTTCTCCAGCCACAGTGTGGTCTCTGGGTGAGCCGCAGCAGAGTCCAACACTAACTTTTTATTTGTTTACTGGACCAAGTTTAGATGATTTAGCTGCACATTAGCCGGGCGGTTTTTTTTTGGTTTTTTTGAAGGAGTTTACAAGGGATCATTTCTCACTTCTTCCAGGGACGTGGGTCTGAAAGCTTCAGTGGTTTCTACTCGCTGCAGGTGGTTTTTAAAGGACGACTGTACGGCCAGAGAAAGACGATATGTTGTTGTCATTTAATTGCTATGCAAGGAGCAGTTTGTACAGATTGTAGATGGTAGCAGCTAACCCAAAAAAACACAAAAAAACAGGAACACTTAAGTGCCAGAGAACTGTTAATAAACAGATGGAGGTTCTTTACTATACTTTTCTTTTTATGAACTACGAAGCTTCACTTAAAAACACTAATGACATGAATACAGACTAAAATGCCGCAGGAAAGATGAACAGATGTGGGTTGAGGTGAGATTGTCAGTGCTGCAGCGCCTCCTGCTGCTCTCTGCCTTACACAAACCTGTTGTCACTCTCATCGGTACCAGTGCTTTTATTTGTTGTTTTTCAGGGGGAAGATGATGACGACAAAGTTCATAAGAAACGAGTCTATTTGAAAATGCAATAAATATTGTATATTTACATTAAGGAATATGGTAATCATAGCTATTGATCTATTTTTATGTTGTAAAAAACTTGTAATATAGGAAAGAGAAATGATTAAGAGTTATAACAATGTTCCAGTGGGTGAGCTTTGGTCTGATAGAGCACTTCTCTGGATGTTTGGCCATGAGGGTGAATGAGCTGAATGGATGAATGTGAGCTTTTATCAACGAGCCAACATGTTGGGGATCTGGTTTCTAAAAAATCAATTGGCAGTAATTCAGCGAAGGTGAGCGGTGAACGACGGGGACAACATTAAAAAGACAAAACAAGTATACATGGACCTACACTTGCTGTTGTGGACGTACACTCATCATCACATTTGTCTCCTCGTGTTCTCACCTGGTCCACTCCTAGGACAGAAACCCTGTGGTCATTTCATGTTAATCAACCATGTTTTTTATCATTTGAAATAATTTCAAATAAATATATTCCTGTTGGGGGAAAAAGGGTACGTGACGCATGGTGTTTTTATTTCTTTGTGTTTTAATGAGTCAGTGTCACTTGTGGTGATTGAGAAAAAAACATTTACATATTTATCTATCCATCCACCTTCTGTACTGTTTAGTCCATAAGGACTGTGGTGGCAGGGAGGCCCAGACATGCCTGTCTCCTGCACCTTTTTCCAGCTCATCGCGGGGATCCCCAGCTGCTCCCAGGTCAACAGATCCTGGGCCGACCTCTGGGTGTGTGCCTGCTGGGCTGTGCCTGGTAAACCTCCAATGGCAGGTATCATCCTGACCAGATGGCTGAACCACCTCAACTGCCTCCTCTCTGTGTGGAGAAGCAGCAAGTCTACACCCAACTCCTCACCTTAACACTCAGAGTGAGGCCTGCCACCCGGCAAAGGAAAGTCCTTTAAGTTGCTTGTCTCCACGATGCTATTCTTTCGGTCATTACCACAGGAGCGGGTAGGGATGTCGAAGGTGACCACAGAAACACTCCTCAATTTCCAACAGTTCTAAGTTATAGATCACCAGACCTAACATGTGTGTGAGTTTTTCCTTTGGTGACATGTCGGGGAAAAAGTTGATGTATCTCCAGGACCTGGGAACTCACCAGTGAAGCTCTACACGTGATTATACCAGATATGCTGCAAGATGGACCAAGCTTGCTGAGCAACAAGGGGGACGCACATCGAGTCTCTGATGATAATACCACATGAACCTTTATCAGTTTATACAACTGTAGCCACCAATATTGTAATAATCTTCATTTAAGTTTTAATATTAGAACTATTTGAAATCGAGGAGTGTGTTTGTGGTCACCCTGTAGATCAACTGGTCAACAGCAAGTTTCCATTTACGGCTCAGCTCCAGCTTTACCATCACAGACCAGTACAGCGACCACATCACTGCTGCTGCTGTTCCCAGTCTGTTGTCTGCCTCTTGACCCCTTCTCCCCCCACTTGAGAATAAGACCCTGAGATACTTCAGCTCCTCCAGTTGGGGACAGTCTTCTTCCTTTACCTGGAGGGGGCATGCAATCCTCTTACATGATCCAGAGTTGGAGATGTTGAGCTGCATCCCAACCGCTTCACACTTGGCTGCAAACTGCTGAAGTATGTGTTGGAGGCACTCATGTCATGGCACCAGAAGGATGACATCATCTGTAAAAACGAGACACTACACCCTCTGATCACCCCACACAGTTCCCCCTGACTTCGGCTGTGCCTCGACACCTTGTCCATGAAAATCCCGAACAGGAGTGGAGACCAGGTACAGGCTTGGGGGAGTCCAAACACCCACACTGGATGAGCATTACATCTTTATTTCCAGTAAAATTAGAATAGAAAGACTCCAAGAAATCCTGCATTGAACATGTTACTGAACTTGTGTAGTTGAGTCTGGTTCTTTATCTGAAGTAACATTTGACATCAGACAGGATTTTTCTGTCTAAACACTGAATCTGGTAAGTGCTGTCACTTACACTCACACAGATGTTTTCTTACTCACTACCTCTTATATGTCCTATACACAGCAGCTTTTTGCTTTACTCAAAGGAACAGAAAGCCCCTGATCAAAATAGAGTTTGGAAGATCGATTATGACAAACTAAGGATTCATGGCAATGTGTGAACATAAGGAGCTCATACTACTAAGATATCCACCTCTGTAAGTCAGAGTCCCCCCATCATGGATGATTTCATGGAGGCTGCCATTTGAAATGAGCTCATGTGATGTCAGAGCATTTCAACAGATCAAAAACTGGATTGAAAAGCTCTGACATCAAGTAGGTTGAGCATGTGGAAGCTACACATGGTGAGTTAGACTGCATCATGGCTGCATTAGGACCATCATATGGGCAGTCAATAATACAGCTATCAACCTATGTATGTTCCATTTACTGTTCCTTTAAAATGAAACATTCACATGTTACTAATACACTCAACCCTGAAACTGTAGCAGCAGCACTGAAGGTCTAACTGTAAGTAAGGATAAGCAGCATTCATGCTAATAATTGGGCTTGAAGTGGATCAGTGCTTTTATTGAGAAATATAAATTGTAAAGTGATAATTATCATTTGCTGGTTCTTTTCTTGCACAACTCAGTTTAAAAATGAACTAAATACAAACGTAATATGAGCACATGTGTAAGCTGTCAGACTGGATATTATAGATGAATATATATTGAAATGATATGCAGACATGCAGTGGTACAGACCTGGTTTTAAAGACCCAGCCAACACAAGTGTCAACCAGCTGCTGCAGCACACCATGCTGTAATACCAGGCCGTGACCTGTAGGTGGCTCCATATTTACACTAAGGTCTGACGTCAGCAGCATCATGCCGCCAAAATGTGTGAGGATGACGTCTCACGGGAGCCGTCAGCCAATCCCACAGAACGGCGGGGAATATTGATGAAGGGGTGGATCTTAGAGATGATCTGACAAAGTTTGCTCGGCTGGATAAACCATGCACACCAGGTAAACAAAAAAATTGACCAATTTACACTTTATTTTTATATTTCAAAGCATGCTAAGAAGTGTTTGTGCTTGACTTTAGCAAACGTTCACTAGGTTTATGGCGTTAAAAGAGTAGTTACTTTACTGTGTTTTAAGTTGAATTTATTGTGCATTATAAATGTTGATTGGTGTAGTTTGGGAGCTGGTACAAAGACCTTATGTGAGGCTTCATGTAGAAAATATTAACGTGCTCCAGGAAAAACTAAATATAACGGAGTGCAGTGAAGCATGATGAATTCTTTTCAGCAGACTTCCTGCACTACCCAGTTACTGATGTCTCATTTTGTAGCAGCATTAATCATGTGATTGTCTTGAAAAGTTTTTCATAGATAGGTTACTGAAACAGACACAACTTAATCCCAGGTTACTTTGTGTGGAAACGGTTACAGTTGAGCTGACACTGATAAATTACATCATGTTAGTGGTAAAAATCCGGTGAAAATGCTTAATATACAGTTAAAATGGGTATACCGAGTGTATATTAAAACGGAAACAAGTAAAAGTAGAAAAACTGAAGACGTGGATATTATATAATTGACACTAGTAGCTGATTACTCGTCCTCTTCTCCCGCTGAACCGGGTCTGAGTCGCGTGTGCAGCAGCTTCAGCAGAGAGACCCAGACAGACCTACCCCCATAGACATTGCTCTTCGGAGCCACTTTCAGAGGGATCCCGAGGCGTTCCCAGGCCAGTTGAGAGAGGGCCTCATCTCTCCAGCGTGTCCTGGGTCGACCCGGAGGTGACGTCACGAGCGTGTCACCAGTGTTTGGTTCGACTTTTCGCGCGAGCTTTTTTTCCACAGCTTCTCCCACCAGAAGTAAAAGAAATTCAGTTTAAAAACAGCAATCTGCGAACCAGCGTTCGATATCACCACGAGTTTTACTCTGTTCTCGGTTTAATAATGAACGTGACGCTGTTCTTCCTTTTGACGAGTGTTCTTCCATTTATTGAAGGTGAGATAACTTGTCCATTTGGTCGCAAAATGTCCGTCACTGCTCGGAGAATGATCAAACGCGGATAATCATCGACTTTAAAATAATACTAGACTATCACACTTATTGTTGTACTGTTGGATGTATAAAACGACAGTGCTGCGGCATATTCCCTTTACTTTGGATTTATTGATGTGTTGTTTTGATCTGTTATTGTTACTTTGGTGAGTTGACATGTTTCATGTGCACTGCACATCTACGATAACACATCGACGACAAGAAATAAGATATAAAGTTACTTAAACAACTCCTAGTTGTATTTACCTTTAGGAATGTTATGTTTATTATTACTGTATTAGGGGTTTGTGACACTCAGCGCCCCTTCTGTGGTTTTATTAGATCAGCACAAGTGGGAATGGTATGAGGTACTTCTGTTTTGGAAACCATTTTGCATGAGCAAAGCTTTATGTGTTTTACTCTGGTCTGCTGGAAGTATTTGTAACAGTCAAGAGCAGAAACACAGTATAGGAAATATTTTAAGTGATTGTTACTCCACCTTCTATTTTTCATATTTATGAAAAACACAGTAAGAAAATAGTTTCACAGCAGCTTTGTAATGAAAGTAATCATTATTTGCTTAATTGCCAGAGGAAGGTATCAAAAAAGTAAAGTGTCAAATGGTAGATTATCTGCTGGTTTATCCTCTGAATATCTGAGTATTAATCCTACAGTTTGTAATCCTTGTTATGTTAATAAATTAGTGTGATTATGTGGAACTGTGTGAGTGTACCCAACCAGCTCAGAGGATCTTCACAGTTACCAGAACCAGGTTTAATCCAGATCTGTGAGCCCAGTTGTTAGTGACACCACTGATCCAAACAGAGCCAGTAGAAGTTAAACCTGTTTCCAAGGATAAGGATAAACTTTGATGTCCCCTGAGAGACATTTGTCAGGGCCATTAATGCTACACCACTGGAAGTCACCTTCGTTTACATCCATCTATAATTAGACAATGGATCCCATAAAAGCATAATTAAAAAGTCATTAATATTATTTATTGTGACTGGTTTGATGCAGCTCAGTAACGTCTCCCACATTTTGCTAACTCATATTCTACATGGAGGACATGGGACAGGTCCTTCAAAATCCTTTTTCCTGGTTGACCATAGTTCTCTGAACAATGGATTGAAGAGAGTTTGTTTTGATCCATGATCTCCACTGGACAGTGAGAGCTGAACCAAGAAGCTGAACCAAGAAGCTGTCCCCCACCTTATCAGACTTTCATACACAGCTTTATAAAATGGTAAATGGTGTATATTTATATAGTGCTTTCTTAACCTAAGCTCGGTCCCAAAGCGCTTTACAAGGCAACTCATTAACCCATTCACACACACACACTTGCACACCAATGGCTACCGAGCTGCTATGCAAGGCGCTAGCCACCATTGGGAGCAACTTAGGGTTCAGTGTCTTGCCCAAGGACACTTCGACATGTGGACAGGAGGAGCTGGGGATCGAACCCACAATGTCACGGCTGTGGCACTCACAGCAAAAAGTCTGAAGAAAGTCTTTGAGCAGAACACCAAATGTCTACATGGCGGTTCCCTGATGTGGTTACAGTTTATTCCTTTGTGTTTCTAACTGGTTGGTGGTTGCTGGTTTGTTTCCCCAGGAAAACTTAACTTCACATGTACTCCTTCACGGATTGAGGCTCAGACAAGAGATGTTATACTTCAGTGTGCCACAGGTCCCCCGGTCAACTTGGAGAACTATACACTGGATTGTAAGAGAGTCGATGTGGAACCCAATCTGGTTGTTTACTCCCGTCGTCATGGGAACCACCGTCCTCAACTGCAGGCACCAGAATACAGGAACACAACGGTTTTTGACCCTAAAGACTTGAGTAGAGGCGTCTTTGCTTTGAGGATGACAACCCAGCAGTCGGACAGTGGACAGTACAAGTGCTCCATCCCCAACCTCAACCTCTACTATATTTTCCCCATCAATGGTAATAAATTTTATATTTTTGAATAAATCTGATCTTCTTGATGACTTAGAACTGTCTGAATGAGACATGTGACTTGAAGAGGCACTCTAATAGATTGTGTCTCATTTGAAACAGTAACCAATGACCAGCCAAGCGGGACAGAGAAAGATGGTCTCAGCGAGATGACACCTTCAGTGGAGGACCAGACAAACTCAGGTGAGGCTGGTGATATGGATTAGACTCATTCTCTTGGAAAAATAATCTGATACACAGTAGGGCTGCAACGATTATTCGATATAATCGATTACGTCGATTATAAACATTAATCGACGCAGAAATTCAAGAATTGATGCGTTGTATTATTGGTTTTGTTATTGGTAAAATCAAATACCAGCCGGGAAAAAGTCAACTGTAGTTGACTAGTTTCCCACAGGAAGTGGTGGGGGCAGTATCGCTCCCACTGTTTACGGTATTCACAGAAACGGACAGGAAGAAGAAGAAGAAGCGGAAGCACGACAGTGACAGGCAGCCGAACCAACCAATAAAAAGGGAAGATGCTAAATTATGTTTTTTGTTTGAAAAGGCTCGATAGTGTGTCGGCCATCTTGATGGGAAATGAGAGTACAAAAAAACCAAGATGAACAGTCGACCGACACAAAGTATTATGCACACTCTGCAGGAAGGAGGTTTCACTGAAGCACTTCCTGTTTAAAATACCACATTAACGGGAAGCATACGATAGTCGGGGATTCTGCTAGCAGTTAAGCTAACCTGTCGCCCAGG
>OOFC01049887.1:1788-39938 GCA_900323345.1 Pseudochromis fuscus
AAATCCAGGTGGAAATTTGCAGGCTCAGGTGTTAAAGGGTTAAAAACAAAAAGTAAAAAAGTTGGACACTGTTTTAGACTCTTGGCTTTGTGTAATGACACACACACACACACACACACACACACACAAATAGCAGGAGAACAGAAGTTGCAAATCATGTGAGATGACAGTGTAGAGACAGTGGGAGATATAGAGGGTTCACTAACATGTAAAGATGGATGTAGCAATAATTTAAAAGCAAGATGCAGCAAGATGCTTACAGAAAAAAAAGCTTGAGAAAAAACAAAAGGCAGAGATGTTTCAGAGGTGTCCCTAAACGGTGAGGAAAAGGGAGGTGGACGGAGGAGAGGAATGAGTTTTAAACAACCTCTAGCATGGCGGCGCAGCGTGAACAAGGTGAGGTCATCTCTGGGGGGGAGCTGGGGCTGAATTCTAATCACAACAATAAGGTCAGCAGAGTAATCCCTGTCCGTTGAAATGTCACTGTTCCCCTGCTCCGACACGGCTCCCCATGCACGGCATCACAACAACCAGCTATCGATCACACGCTAATTAGGAATGGATGAGGCCCACTGTATGCCGTGTAGGATACAAGGGGACACACAAATGTGGACAAAACTGCGCTCACGTACACAGCAGAGTTAAATATATTGCTTTAAAACACACACTCACACACATACTTATGTGACTAAGTTGTTTGTCTTACGTACACTCTCCTGGGACCGAGAAGTCGGGTGAATAATCTCAACCTGAATTGAGCACAGCCCGAGAGGAAAAGGAAATGGGACTGAAAGATGATAATGAACCACCAAACATAAACAGATGAAAGATAGTTGGTGGTGGTGGGGGGACACACAGAGGTATGCAGTATGTTATTTGGATCAGTGGAGCTCCTGGGAAAGCACCACTAATACCATAGTAGTGAGAAAGTGGGATTATAGATTTTGAACAAACTGCCATTAGGCTGACAACACGACAAGAGCGTGAACTGTAGACCTCAGCTTGATGGCAACTGAACTTTTCATATGTGTTTGTGAGGCTGTGCTCCTGCATGTACTTACACACAGTTACCACTTTGTAAACACAACATAGAAACACAACAGTCTAATTGATAATCAAAAGGTTATGGGTGAAGTGATGTCAAGGTGTGGGAGATATTACCGTATTTTCCGCACTAGAAGGTGCACTTAAAAGCCATTCATTTTCTCAAAAACCGACAGTGTGCTTTTTTGTCTTTTTGTTTTCTATTAATAAAGTTTGACTGACTGACTTATCTGACTGTTTTGTTGACATTCACTTTAGCGCAGCTTCATCTAGATGGATGATAACACAACCCCAGCCACTACAGTAGTTTCGATTCTGTGCGCCTTATAATGCGGTGCGCCCTATATATGAAAACCGTTTTAAAATAGGCCATTCATTGAAGGTTATAATCCGAAGCGCCTTATAGTGTGGAAAATACGGTACATGTTGAGTAAACTTGTTGAATCCATGAGAAATGAGCAGCTGTAAAGATCTAAATCCAAATTAATGTGATGCACCTCTGAAACAACAAGGTTGGTGGTGCTTCTTCCTGCAGAGCAAAGCAGCCATCGACAGTCTTCCCCTGAGGGATAAACCATGAACAGGGGACAGGGTGTTGTGGATGTCTGATCTGCTGCAGGTCCAGTTTGCCACTTGCAGCTCACAGGATTTAAAGGACACCTTCAGGGGTCTTGTAAAATCCATGCCTCAGAGGGCTGAAGCTGTTTTGGCAACACTTAAAGGACCAACAGTAAATTAGGCAGAGGTGGTCATATTTTCTTTGCTTGAAATTTAACTGTGAAACTGTTTATAGATAAAAACCAAGATGAGATTTACAGATTTTGGCTAATCCAGTGAATTTTATGCCGATCCCAGGCCTTACCCCAGATGATTTCAGTCATACAGACTTTTGTCCACATAATCTGACTGTGTAAACAACTGTATGTCCCCACAACATAAGTAACAAGTACACGTACACACAAAAACTCACTCAATCCAAGCGGTAAAGAGGACCAGAGAGATGTAGTACGCTCTGCCATCTCGTTCAACCCATCTAAACTAACATCTCGATGGAAATGACAGCACTGTCATAGTAACAAAGACTGAGACTGCAACACTACCACTAGTGTGTGTGTGTGTGTGTGTGTGTGTGTGTAGAAAAGCATGTAAAAAAAAAAGTCTACACAGGAGGCCTTGTCAAAAAGACAAGAATTAAAGGAAGAAACGACACCAAGTTGCAGCGTAAAACTGAGAAGGAAATGCCTGGAGAGAAGAGATACATTCAAAGGAGACAGGAAGAAGCGCAGCACTGGAAGTCAACAGAGAGGAGCATCTGAAAGCAACGTAGGAAAAGAAAAAGAAAAACTATGAAGGATATAAGAACGTTGTACTGTACACACAGGAACGTAAGAACATGAGAGTGTTTTTAAAGCTGGGGGGTAATGACTCAATTTGCATCGAGTCTGCATTCATGTCAGCATTATGGTATTCCATATGAAGCCATGATTGATGAGTCTCACTATATGGTGGCATTATTAAACTGATTCAACTCATTAACATTTTAACTACCTAGGCGCCTTGGTCAGAAGGGCAAAGGGAAGGAAGAGATGCTAATGTATTACAGAGGTATTATATAGTCATAAGTTTTACTGACACTGCCTTCAAAACGTGTTAAAGCGTAAACTCGTATTCACGTCGGACAAAGATATGATGTGATAGATTTTGATGGTATCATCAATGTATACATTATTCCCAATACGGCTGTAACTTTCACCTCTATTCGCCTGTCTCGCCTCCTTTCAGTCAATTACCTCGATCACAGCTTTATATTATACAGCTACCAGTCTGCTGACTAAGACGTGCATTATCTATGCATCCACAGAGGATCACAAACAACAACTTATTGCTCATAAAATGCAGCCAGGCTTTAAACCACCCAACCGCACACACACACATACACCTACGCAGGACCAGTTTTTCATTCAATTATCAGCATGTCTGTGCAATCTAAAGCAGCTTAGAGATAGACGGAGCACTGTAAAAATGGGCTGTGAAATCCTGCCTCCATAACCGTGAGAAACAAAAAAGTGGTGGCAATCCTTATAACACCCGGCACAATTATATCACCTCTGCCTGCCTCTGCTGCTCTCAGACAAATGGATAGGTAGATTAGTTTTGCACTTGGCTGGTTTTGTCTGGCACCCTCAGTCGCTTCCTGTGTCACACGCTGACAACAGGTCCTCCGCCTCTCCAGGTCTGATCAGGGCTACACAGACTTGTTCAGTCTGGTGTGGGGGGGTCTTTGTCATTGCCGTCCTACCCCAAAAACAGGAAGTGCAGCAATACATAGATAGCTTCCCGAGGGAAACATACAGGGCACAATGGCAGCATGAGGATAAAGGAAATGAAGTCAGAAAGGATGCAGCGATGGATGAAAAAAGGATGTTGGGATGAATGGACGATATGGTGAAAGATGCAGGGATAGGCTTATTCATGGGAAGGATGTCCTCCAAGAAATACCTTGCCACCAATATGTAGCAGTGTAACCAGCCGATTGTGATGAATGCTTTAGGAAACACTTCCAAAATGATTTGTAAAAGGAACATATGATGACCAAACAAGTAGGACTGCTCCATATATTGGACTTTACCACTCGAAGAAGCTCAGAAAATTGTGTTACTAAGCTGTGAAACTGCCTCCAGGCATCGAAGTGCATGAACTGACGCTCTCATTGGATGCTCTCGGAAAACCCCTGCCCCTCCCTCCACCTCTCTCCACTGGTATTGGGTGTCGGGGTGGGATGTGTCAAATCATTTTTGTAACTTCTTGAAAAACAACAATCGCCCTCACTTCGCTTGGTGAGTAGCGAGCTGTGCGAAGGTGAGAAAGTTGGCAGGATCTGACTTCTCTCTCCGGCTCCCTTTTTGCATTCATCACACAATAGACTTTTCACGGCAGACATTTTGACTTGTCAGAGCCACTTTAATTTGTCACCAGCTTGTCATTATGATAACCAGCCTGGGATTGTACTGAATCTTATATCACACTATCAATAACATATTGATTTGTTGCCCGGCTCCGGGATGGGGGACAATGATGATGAATAAATACAGAAATGAATGCTAGTAGAAAAGATGCATGGATGTGTGGAAGATAAATATAGGAACGGATTGAATTAGGGAAGAAAACCAGGGCGGATAGCAATGGAGAAAAATCAGATGAGAATAGATGAACACAACAGAGCCAGTAAAAAGAATCATAATGGACCATATGGCCTAAAAACTTTGCAGTTTATAAGCAAAAATGTCAAGGCTGTCTTTCCTGCTGTCTTTCTGTGTGTGTGTGAGTGTGTGTGTGTCTCAGTCCCAGAGCAGACAGGTGTAGCTGCAGCCCAATAAACAGTGGGAAGTATTTTGGTGTCTTGTCTCCATGCTAAGAATAGTCAGCCATGTGTCTGCAGCCGAGAGAGTCTTCAAGCTCGCACATACTGAATGACCTTAGCTCACACACAGCAGGATCCCCCTGCATTCCTGTTTGCATGCATGGACTGTACATTCAGTGTGCCTGCACACCATGTGCCCCATTTTGAGATCTATTCTGGCCGCAGCCAAATCGTTTCCCATTTCCCATTTCGCTCGCCATGACTATATGTATCCCGTTTCTTCCTCCTGCAGCACCCTCGGCCCCCCGGGGGACAACAGGCTGCTGGGTTGTCAGGCTGCAGAGCCCTCAGAGATCGGAGGGATGACAACGTATGTCCCCTCGGGGATCGACCGGGGACAGACGGAGAGATAGCAAAGCAGAATGGGAGGACAGAGAATAAGAGAAAGAGACAAGAGAGTGCAGAAGTGAGAGGAGTTATAGTCTGTGATGTGATTTAACCCCACAAGGTAATACAGTATGTGAGCGAGGACAGAAAAAGTCCTAAACCATCTTCCCCTCGCCCCACTTCCCTTTTCCCACAAAGTGATATATTCTCGGGCTGTCCTGGCAGATATGGAGCACATACAAGTGATATCGCTCACTTTAATGCTATCTCTACTACAATTCCCTGATGAGAAAAGGGACAATGAAACTTTATAGTGTGAAGAGAAAAGAGTTTCTGTCTGCCGTGCTGTCATAGGCCATATTCTATAGGGCCTAAAGGCTCAGTTAAATACACAAAGACAGACAGGACACAGAAGCACAGCGGGGTACTTGAGAGAAAAAAGCTTCAGTCAGACTCCGTGAGCGATTAGCGTGCACACAAACTTTCATTCAGACGCCCCGATCGATGAACACTTCTCACCAAACATGTCACAATATACACTACATGTCAGTTTATCTATATTACGTGTGTTTGTGTGTCATTTGCCTTCAGCCTGAGTGCTGGCCGGCCTCTCTCTGGGGCCCATCTGTGTAACCATAGTGATTGAGCAGTCTCCATTTCTGTGTGTTAATCTAGTCTTCCCTGTGGGCTCTGTGTGTGTGTGTGAGTTCCTGTAATCTTCCCATAGGCAACAGCACACAGGTTGTTTGATGCATTCATTATAAGAGCTCATTAATTTCCCTTAAACTGCCACTGGCTAACACCCACTGTCTGGAGGATAGCGAGGTAGCTCTGTGCTTGTGCTAGTGAGTGTGTGTGTGTGTGGTTATTGGTAGATACTTGTCAGCGGTGTGTGGAGAGGACAGGGTGACATGCACGGGGCAGCTGCTGGTTAAACTGAGCCTGAGCAATGTGCCATGTAAACAGATGTACACACATGCTTTAAGTTCAGCCTGAGTTTATTTAAGTGCATGGGAGGTTTATAACAGAGGGGTGGTTCCTCGCTTAATGTGTATGTGGGTCTGTGCTGATGACTGCAAAATAATAATATAATAATATTTATTTACAGTTTTTTTGGTGGGTCGCAAAGGAGACAAATACCTCACATTCAGATGGGGAGAGTGTGTATATGTGTGTTTGTGTGTGTGTGCACTTTCAATCTCTGCCCCGTGTGCCAACAAGGCTCCACTATCAGTTTAGTGTTATTCCAGACCGACTCTCCTCCGCAGCATAACGATCTGATCAAACCGCAGCGCTGCGAGGAGTCAACACAAAGTATTTTGGGCTCCGTTAGCGTACGAGCAGGAGGCGGCACTGGTGTGAAAGCTGGTGATGTCGCTCTGTGGCAGTAGATTAGAGGACAAACTGAAGGGTGAAAAAGAGAAGGGAGAAAGCACAGGGGTATGTGTGTGTGTGTGTGTGTGTGTGCCACGTTTAATAAGCAGGTCCATCTCTGCTTCTACCTCTTTTTCAAAAGCCGTCTTGAAGTCCAAAGATGAGAGATGTTATTCTTGCTAACCCATCCGCAGTCTATTACTTTACCATGTCTTCACCTGCAGAGCATCTTCAGAGCCCTCAACTATAGTGAAGCTGTGGGTAGCTTTTCAATGAGGAAGGCAATAAGCATTGAAACTTCATGTTCCCGTTGAGCTGACCAGCTCCTCCAAGTTTTTCTTTTTTTATTTTCCTTCCCTCCACTTGTAGCTCTACTCGAATGCTTTATCTGATTTACTTCTGTACTGTATACATCTTTTCCTGAACATCTCCCCCCCTCCCGTCCTCCCCAGAGGTCTGTACCTGGAGTATGATGGACAGATCTGACAGTCTCGGGGTAGTGTGCCGTCAGATTGGTATGCCAGTGATGCCAGAGCTGTCAGGCCGAAACACACTCTGCCCAACGCTTCCTCATTTACATCCAATTGCACATGCTTGTGAATGTTTGTGCGTGTACTTGCAGAAATCTGTGGGCATATATGTGAGTACGAACACGATGTCGCTCTCTTTCACACAAACAGACATAAAGTATATATATAAAAAAAAAGTCCCAGAGTGTTAATGTGTTTTGATAAGTTTCTTTGACAAGTTGCAGAACAAGCAACTATGTCTGAGACAAATCGTGGCGCCGCACGCTTGTTCCTTCAGTCAAAAACTAATATGAGATTCAGAGGCCGAGATGGCTCGGGAGACATGAAGCAAGAGAGAGAAATCAAGACAATAAAAAGGCAGCCAAGAAAAAAAACAGATATAAGAAAAGGAAGGAAATAGGAAGAATACATAGCATTTATCATCCTTACTGTGAAGGTTGACAGAAAGCTCTCCTAAAAGTCTCTTCAACTGGTCACATGAGACCTTGCCGGGTGCAAAAAAGCTGTCTGGAGGAACTGCCTGACAAATCAGTCATATTCAGACCACAGGGATTGGACTTTGGTGGTGTGAGGACCAGAGAGGTGGCCAGCAAACTGCCAGACGCATCAATCATCCTCGTCCTGAGGGACACAAACTATAAGGGAAGACACAGGTGGCTGAAAGGCATGAGCTGGCAGGTTCAGTACACACAGAGAGGTCGCCAAAAAGTGGACCACCCCTTCGTCCAACATGGGACGTAAAGCCGAACACCTGATGTTCAAACTGACAGACACAGGAAATGGAGACAGTTTTGGGGAGAAAAAACATCCCTCTGTTCATCCGTTTAAATTTCAGGAAACATATATCGAAACACAAACTAATGCAAATCGTTCTACACAAGCGCACAGGCAGGCGGCCATATGCTTCTGGGCTTTTCTAAGACATTGGACCCCGGGGAAATTAAACAATATCAGTAATCTCTCTTCCTGTTCCCATGAAACTCCCATGACTCGATGTAAGAACTTTAATATGGCTGCACATTTATAAGAGTCGAAAAACAGAGACACTGAAGAAGGAGAGGACGACAGAAAGAAACAAAGCAGCTATCTGTGGATGCATGTATGCTGCGTGTATGAATATGCATTGTCCTGACAGATGGGCCGGCCGCAGTGTCAGGGGGAAGTGCACCGTGATTTGACGAAGGGAAGCACATATTTACATAAATATGAATTTGCATAGCACTGACACGTCCAGACCAGTGTAGTAGTGTGTCTGTCCCAAGCTCACAAGCAGAACATCTGTTTGAAAAGCTGAGGAGATAAAAACGAATCACAACTGCTTCCTCCCTCGGTGTCTTTTAGGTTTTTTCATGGGTCACAAACTTTGTACAATTTCAGCAGCGGGGAATTGTGGGACACAGTTGGTTTCTTGCTAGGAGGTTTCTGGGGAGAAATAAAACAGATGAATAAAACTAACTGAAAGACTCAATATCAGCTTTTCATATGCACCTGCTGAAATGATCATCCTCTTGCAGGCTTCGTTAATTTATCTGTCTCTTTCTTTTTTTATTGTGGAAAATGGAGGGAGCGATGTAAGGGATTACAGCTCAATAAGAGGCTGACATTACGGTGCCCCGTCCTCCACCCACACAGGGATTAGCTGGGCGGGGAGAACCCCACGTTAGCATTGTAGCATAATAAAATGGCCATCATATAGAGAGGTATTTAGGAGCAATGAATAGCAATGAGTAACTACATAACACATTCAGCAAACTGGTAAATGAAAGCCATGCATCATGGTGACGGAGTATAATCCATCTGTTGGCTAATTGGAGTTCAGCTGGAGCTCAACATGTTGGTGAGACACGTCTCACTGAGTGGCTTGTAGAGGGGGACCATTATTTGGTTTGCAACGGGGAGAGCTGAGTGGTTTTGTGTAAACACACAGGCCATCATCATCCCACATTACATCCTTTTTTTTTGGTTTAAATAGGGATAAAACTAACCATTCATGTATTTATAATCTATAAAATCTTATTGATGAGTTCCAGAGATCAAGATGATGTTTAAAACGTAACTATAAATATATGGCCATTAAAACATTTATAATGTGCACTTCTACTCATCTGAAAAGTCCAATTAACATACTAAACAAAGCCATATGGTTTAATGGCAATTGAGCATTCCCAGCTACTACATGTAGTGGTTGGCTGCTCTCAACGATTTTCATTCCACCTTTGAATGTATAGTCAATTTGAAGTTTTTCCTTCAGTTGTTGTTGTCTTGTGTAGTCAGGGTCAGATCACAGGCGTTAACGGACTCAGATGAGATGAATCATAATATTGGACCTCTGACACTTAATCCTTTGTTTGATAATTTCACTCTGTCTTTGTGTTATCCACGGTAAAGATCTGTCCTCGGTGTGGTCTTTGATCGACCTCTTTCATTTGACTTTGATATTAAGGAGGTGACCAGAGTGGCCTTTTTTCCACCTCAGAAATATTGCAAAGATTAAACCTATTCTGTCCTTTCAGGATGCCGAGGCTCTGATTCATGCTGCTGTTTCATCACCTGTAGATTATTGTAATGTTTTATTGTAGTTTCCGTGGCTGCAAATGGTCCAAAATGCAGTAGCTTGTGTTCTGACCAGTGTGACCAGTAAATATGAACATATCAGTCCAGTGCTGGTCTCCCTGCACTGGCTACCTGTTCATGTCAGAGCTGATTTTAAGGTCCTGCTGCTATAAAACTGTAAATGGTAATGCTCCATTATACCTGTCAAATCTGGTGAATTTGTTTGTCTCTGGTTGTGTCCTACTGTCTCAGGGGACTGGGCTTCTGAGTGTCCCAAAGGTCCATAAAAAGACAGTTGGTGAATGGGCCTTTTCTTCCCGTGCACCAACATTATGGAAAACTCTACCTGCAGAAACCAGGCAGACATCTTCTGTTGAAGTTTTTAAAACCAGGCTAAAGACCCACCTACTCACTGTTGCTTTTAGTCTTAAATTACTTGTTTTACTGTGACTTTTTTACTGTTCACTATGTTTGTTTGTGCTTGTGTATTTCTGATGTTTTTATGGTCAAATTGTTTTTATCTCTATGTACAGCACTTTGACTGAAAGTGCTTTATAAATAAAATTATTAGTATTATTATTATTGTTATATATTGAAGTCAAGTAAAAGACAGATGAACATGCTCCAGAGACAGACTGATGCATACAGGATAAATCTGCTGATCTGTCAGTATACACCAATAAATTAATCTGATTGGCTGATGGCACTAAATGTTGTATCCACAGTGAATATGTTGACTGTCCAAAGCAAAAAGTCAAGTCTCCGCTTCCAGAAACAGAACTGCTGCAGTTATGAGACGACGAGGACAAAAAGGCGCCGGGACAAAACGGGGGGAGCGTCAGAGTGGGAGTCAGTGAGGGACAGAGGACGTGAGAAAGAGAGAGGGACAATGATGAGTGTGGCTCAGCTGTGTTAATAGTTCTGCCCTGGCTGGCCGTCTCTCCCCGCCATGCCAAGCCTCAATGATTTATGGGCTATTTGGAGATAGCTGGGCTACTGAATGTACACAATCCCTCACACGCAGCTGAAAGAGAGAGCGAGGGAGAAAGAAAGGCTGGAGGTATATGGAAGAGATAGCCTGGGTGTGGACCATTCCTCAGGCAGCCCATGAGAGTAAAGAGAGAAAACAGAGGAAGAGGAGGAGGAGGAGGAGGAGGAGGAGGAGGGGCAGGTGAAAGAAAGAAGTGACCAGAAGAAGAAGGAGAAGTGAGGAGGAGTGGAGAGTGAGCGGTGATGAATGCAGGGAGATTAAAAGTGTTGGAGCAGAGAAACAGATGAGACAGAGGGGTGGATAAGAGAAAAACTCAGCGAGAGAGTGGGAGGGGAGGACAGAGTGAGAAGAAGAGTGAGGAAGGGAAGATGGAGATGAGCAGAAGATAAGAGGAGGCCAGGCCACTTTGATGTGGACCACAGAGCATTGGTATTCACCTTCAACACTGCAGAGAAAATCTCTCCCTGTCCTCTGTCCATCTCATCTGCTGCTTATAACCAAACCCCTGCTCTAATCATTCATGTGCTGTGATAGATTTGTATGAAAATAATGAATATTGAATACATTCTCTGAGGCAATATATAGATCCGGAGAGAAAACTGGAGGGGAAATAATGACCAGTTAAAAGGTGGTGCATCATACTGGCTTCCTCATGCAGGCATCATGCTACGAGTTGCATGTTGTATCAGATGAAATCCTGATGTTTTGCAGTAAAATGTATATCAATATGCATTTGTGGAGCTCAGAAATTTCCACATTACAATTTAAAATGTATTTGATTTATGGTGGAGAAGGGGTGTGTAACACTGGAAGCAGGTAATTTAATGTAAAGATGCAGCAGAAAAAAAAAAATCTGTCTGTTTGCCTTCAGGGGATTTCTTTTGTTTTCCACTTTTCTACATAAACCATAAGCAACAGTTATTGTTGCATTTTAAAATCTCTGAGATCACTTGACTTTTTTATGAGAACAAAAAAATAAATAAAACAAATCCCACCGAGTATGTGTATTATATAAGAAATATATTAGCCACATGTTGTGATTATTTGTCCTTATCCGACTCATTCTTCCTCTGTCTCTGTCTGAGTTTGACTTTCTGGAGGTCAAATATCAAGATGTTATAAAGACTATAGTCAATACAGCAATTACATGGACAGTTTAAGTTGCCATGGTTGCCTTTTATCCTCCATTTCCCCTTTGAGTAACACCTACACACACCTTCTTGAGACATAACCATCTACAGTGTGCTATCTCTTTGTCCTCTGCCTAGCAAAAGATCTGTTTCCACTTTGTTTTCCTTTTTTTAAAAACTGTATTCTCTGTATATACATATGCGTCTCTAAATGTCTTTATTTTTGTCACATACATGACTGTAGGCTGCCTTGTTACAATATAACAAGGCGGCCATTTGTCCAGCGCCATCAGGCAACTAAAGTCGCATTTACACTGGTACCTCCTTCGCCTTGCCCCAGATCGGCCCGGATCACCCTGCCTTGGTTGCATTTACATTGCTGAGGATAGTCCCTCCTCCGGGTAGCTGGCCGTCATTCATGATGTCATCTTCTATGCAACACACAGGTGTGGAAAGAAGCAATAGAGGAACAACTGCTGTTTTTGACTCTTGGTCTGTGGCTGTTTTTCACAGCAAGAAGACGACTTTTATTTTGTTTTGAAAGGTTTGCAGCTCGTTGTTCGTCCAAGGGGCAGAATTTCTGGTCCTATTTTGCCAGTGTAAATGCAGCAAAACCAAGGTGAGGTGAGGTGAGGTGAGGTGGGGCGATGCAGTAATAGTGTAAATGCGACTTTAGTGTCTTGCTGAAGGACACTTTTGGCGCATTTACACTGGTACCTACTCGCTTCGCTTCACTTCACCTTGGATCGCTCGGGATCGGCCCCCATCAGTTGCATTTACATTGCCGAGGATAGTCCCTCCTCCCTGTAGCTGGCCGTCATCCATGACGTCATCTTTTATGCGATTCTTTCGTTTCTGACCACACTGTCCAGCTCCCGCTAAACTTTCTCATCGGCGACTAATGACAGAAAGGTTTGCACCTCGTCCTGAATCCATGGGGCAGGATTTCTAACAGATGCCATTTCTCTTCTTGTTGTTATTTCAAACACGTCTCCACGCTGTCCGCGTGTTTGCGGTGATGCGGTACCAGTGTAAATGCTACTTTAGCGTCTTGCTGAAGGACACTTTGACATGTGAACAGCCAGAGGTGGAGATTGAACCCCAAACCCATAGCTGTACATGTATGCTTTACTGTAAATACATTTATACATTGCTTATTACCGTATCCTGATTTACTCAAATGCACTGAGAACGCAGGTGTTTAAATGCGGAGAATATGTTCAGAGCAACTTCAAGGCAGGATTCATCTGTCTTTCATTTCAATTAAACAATCAGTAGCAGCCTTCTCCTTCTGCTCTATCGCCCTGCCCAGCTGCTCACAGTCACTCCATCAAATACACTGCACGAAGAGCCTCGCTGACTGACTGTTCTCCAGCCAAGACTCTGACAAAGACAACAACAACCACAACAACAACAACAACAATGCTCCAGAATAAACAAAGACCACTGACCACAGCAGCGGGCAGAAAGAGCCTCGCCGCCTCACATTCTCCTCTAAAAGAAGCAGGATTTCCTTTTCATGGGCTCCTGGCTGGCTTCTGTCAGCTGTCACTTCCTGGCTTTTCCTCTCTGCTGCCAGGCATCCCTCCAAACGGCCAAACAGTAATGGCACGTAATGAGACAGTATCTAACCTGCTTCTGACCGCACAAAATGAGCTGCCAAGGTGGGACACCTGGCGTTTTATGTGTGGATGCAGAAGATTTCAGAGCTCGTGGACAGAAAAATGTGCCGCTCCTTTGTCAGTCGCACGGGGCAGGTGCAGATGCAGTACATCATTCACACACCACACAGACAGACTAGGGGATTGTACTTATCAGATTAGAGCAGGTAAAGTGTAGGATTAACATAATGTAGCATTGTCTAGGAACTCATGAAAGAAGATTCCCATTTGTACAACACAGTGTATAAGAAGTGCTTTCAGGGTTTTTTTTTTTCTTTTACAGTAAGATGCAATAAAAAGGAAATGTGAAGTAGCCGAGGGGCGACAGAAGCATCACTGATGTTTATCTACTGTGCATTTTTACTGTAGCTAACTCCACAGGCGTAAAATTTATTGCGCGCAGACTTGTAAACACTTAAGACTTCGCCTAACGATCTGACCAATCAAATAACTGAGGGTCTTTTCTTTCATGCTGACAGCCTGATATCCTGCTGGCACCGAGAGTCATTTTGGCCAAACCAGTATCTGTGACCATGCAGTCACATAAAAGCAGACTGCCATCAGGAAGACTCAGCTTTTCCTCCATCAAAGTGATCAAGGGGGGAAAAAAACCTTTATAAGACCTAAATCCCTGCAACCCATTTCCTCAAGTACAAGAGGGACCCAATGATGAATTAAACCATTTTCCAAAGCCACCAGGGAAAAAAACATTTTTTTTTTCTGAGGAAACACATTGAAGGTATTGTACTGATTTAAAAGCTCTTGTTCAGCCTTGATAAGAGCATCGATTTCATCCATGCTTCACACCATTGACACAGGCACCAAAAGAAGAGTTAAATGGCTCAACAGCGTTTGAGATGAAGGTTCAGAGGGGACGAAGTGGCCCACACACAAAAATATGCACAATCTGTCAGACCTGGAACTGACCGGTCCATAGATACCACAGTGTATGAGGGCTGTAACTCAGCAGCTGTGACAATGGGATGTGCAGATAACTTGATCACATTATGTAATGAATAATTTTTAATGAATAAAATCTCTTCTCTTCTCTTCTCTTCTCTTCTCTTCTCTTCTCTTCTCTTCTCTTCTCTTCTCTTCTCTTCTTCGCCAGTAGGCTTATGTGTGTGCTTATGTTTTATGTTGCAAAGATTGATGGAGTTGAAGGCCGGTGGGTAGCACAGTTGTGTAGGTGTAAAGCCAGCAGTCCTCTGTCAGCCTGTCAGAAAACTGAGGCATGCCAGCAGCTGTGTGTGTGTGTGTGTGTGTGTGTGTGTGTGTGTGTACATTAGCAAGTGTATATTTGTGTGCAAGCACAGTGTGTGAGCGCTGCTGTGTGCGAGTGTTTGACACGGGGACAGCCTGGTCCACTGCCAGCAGCTCAGTATGAGCCAAGTTTCCTCTCGATGTGACACCTGCTGGCCATGGCCGAGAACAGGAAGCACTGGGGACAACCCTGATGGATGGTGGCAACTAGCTCTGTGTGTTTGTTTGTGTTTGTGTGCGCGAGCCATTCGTGTAAAGACAAATCTATCACACATGTACAGCTTCACACTGCAAATTTATGAATGTTTAAGCAGACATCTGTGTGTGCATGCATGCGTAACGGCGATGAGCACGCGGATCCCAAAGAATTAAGGGGCTCCTTTGGTATGGAGCTGAAAATGAGAGCGAGGGGAAGCGAGAGGGAAGCCCCAGGCACTTTGACTGCTGCCTCACAGATAAGTGAGCCTAAATCTGCAGTCTTTATGCTTTCATCTGTCCATCCATCTCCTCTCCTACACACTCTGGCCTTTAAACTTTTATCTAAAGCTCAACCTGCATTCCTCCTAAACATCTCTCCTCAGTCCATTTTCAAAATCTCATCAAGCTTTTGCTAACGTTTCATTCCTATTTAACATCTCCTATTCATCCAGTCATTTCCCAATATCAGTCAATATTTCTCCTCCCTCCTTCATCATTCGTCCATTTTTTCCTCCTCTCTCTTTCTTCTTTCCTGTTTTTTTTTGTCTCAAAGCTTGGCCATTGTTTTCATACTCTGCCCTAATCTGCCAGCAGCAGACATTGCTGCACGTACACATCAGAGTGCCGGCACACACATTCGCACAAAACGACGGCGACACACACGCACAAAATCGTAGAGACACACAAAGAGCGCAGAGTGCATCAGCCTCAGACATGGGGGCTTAAACAGCAGTTAATCCTTCAGTACAGTGTTTCTGTCTTCCACAGGGCAATATTGGGCCCGGTGCCATCCATCCAGATCAGTGTGTATTCACCTCCCATCCACACACACACACACACTGCACCCCTGTCACAAACACCACACTTCCTCTCCAAATGTGAGACAGTCAGAAGGCTAA
Source organism: Pseudochromis fuscus (assembly GCA_900323345.1). NCBI lineage: Eukaryota > Metazoa > Chordata > Actinopteri > Pseudochromidae > Pseudochromis > Pseudochromis fuscus. The sequence continues at coordinate 17,180 of OOFC01049887.1, forward strand.
GAAGGGCAATGTGAAAGACAAAATCCCTAATAACATTAAACACTGATACATACTCCAGCACATGAATGAGAAAGATTATGTCAACAGTGATGATCGTTTGGAAGAAGATTTTACGATACAGCAAATAGAAAAAAATATGGTACAACAATGTCACACTATGTGGTTGATGGGATTATAAAAAAAAAACAGATCAAAACCTCTTGCCTACATTGAACACGAGGGGCTTAAAGTAGCTCTCGACAAGCCTCTGACTCATGGAGAAAGGAGAGGACAACAGAAACGTGGAGAGGGAGTGAAGAGAGTAAATATGGGTCTTTTGAGTTTTGGCCAGGCAGACGGATTGGCTCCGCATCAGAAACACAACACATGAAAAGAGGAAATCTGGGCGATTTCTCCATTTGCTACGGGAGAGGACTGCACAAATGAAACTATCATCATCCCTTTGCACAGCCACTAGCCCCGCTCTCTCTCCATCGCCTTCTAGGAATCCTGCATCCCCTGTCCGTCTGTCCGTCTGTCCGTCCGTCCGTCCGTCCGTCCGTCCGTCCGTCCGTCCGAGCTCTTCACGTCTCTCCTCGTGGCGTCTCTCTCACCAGCAGTTCCCTCCGTAACACGTTTCCTCCGTCACACGTTTCCTCCGTCACACGTTTGCTCCACTCCATATGTTAATCTGCGTTATCTGTTTCTCTCTCTATTTCATTACCACTTTCTCTGAGTTTTTCTCTCTCCCTCTAGCTGTTACTTCACTCGGCTCTATTGGTGGGAGAATGAGGTGCTTTAATGAGTCTGTTCTTTCACCCTCATTAGAGGGTGGACAATGATTGATGCAGGGAGGAGGTGAGAGCATGCAGACCGGGAGAATGTGCACATGCAAACACAAACACCCACACCAATGTGCAAAATCAACACCTGGAGCTGAACCGTGTGTGTGTGTGTGTGTGTGTGTGTGTGTGTATGTTTATGATACCTCAGTGGAACCGCCTGCCTCACTACATCTGAGAGATGGCCCCCTTGCCAGGGCCTGATGGGAAGAACATTTGGTAATGATCAATTGGCAAAAACATAAGTGTGTGTGTGTGTGCATCTACAGTAAACAGTAGTGCGAGTGGATGCATAATAGCTTTGTCTGGCTCCACAGTGGTTTTGGGTCGTATCATCCGAGGAGGAAGTGTGCTCCCCTCACTCAGCAGCATAAATACGCAGATATAAACTCTACTGTAAATCCACTGCAAGCGAGCGGAAACGAGGCGACAACAGTAGAGAACATGTGAAGAGCTTACAGATCCATCCACATCCTCATCACTCGCACACACATCTTTGATTAACCAATCGGCATCAGGCCTATCTGGGTGATGAAGTAATTACAAAGTGCTAATTGGGTGACGCTATTTTTAGCAGATGACAAAACCTGAGACCTCAGCAGGAAAGGGAAGCCTGAGTGCATTAGCCACAGCGAAAGGAAAGACCTAAAGACACCTGAGAGGCAGCTAATGATAAGAGATAGTAGACTTTATTTGTTGATGGATATTTCAAAAATAATTAAAGCAAGATTAATTTAATGGGTGGATGCCTACGTTAACAGTGGGTTTCCATAGGAATGTCAACCTTTGGCATATTTTACATTTTACTGATAAATCTACATTTAAATATACTGACACTATGAATGTTTAGGCTTCTTGCATTTTACACCTTTATTACATAGTAGCAGCAGGAAGTTGACAAAAAAACCTCCAGCAGGGGACAAGCAGCCCCGTGGAAATTGCAGTTTTATACAAATAAATGATAAAAATTTTAAAAAGACCTCATAAGGTTAAGCTTTTCTAACCACTGCATGCATATTTTGATCCTATAGACAATTAAACCCTTAAGCCCTGAGCTCTTATTTTGAAATTTCACCTATAGAGAAATGAACATTGGACAAATAAAATATTTAAAAAAATGAAAATAGAGACCACTGCAAATAAGTAGAAAGAATCCAAATGATATTCAGCTTCAAAAGAATAGTATCTGACTTTTACTTGCACGCAGTACATACCATATTTTCCAGACTATTGAGCGCACCTGTCTATAAGCCGCTATTGAATTTATTCAAACAGTTTCATGTGGTCCACTCTGACCGGGTCTGATGTGACGATGCTAAATGTATCGGCGGCACGGAGCTTGCTAGCTTGTAAAAAGCCGCCGATACATGAGCCACACCGGTGTTTAAGTTCAAAGCGTCGGAAAAAGTAGCGGCTTATAGTCTGGAAAATACGGTATATATATTATAATTAACCATAAATACTAAAAATGTACTGCAGTGCATAAATAAGACAGAACAATGTTAGATCAAAACAGATGCAGTTAAGACACTGTTGGCCAGAACAAATGTAAACACAGATGGCATCTTAATGAAGGAATTATCCCGCGTTCGACCCCGATATTCACAAATAAGTTTACATACATTTTTTTTTTTTGATCTGTTTGAGAATTTAATATCAGAGGAAGTCCTAATAAACAAATCCTCAGCTTGGCAGCAGCGGGGCAGCGACAGGCAGATGAAACACCAGCAGAAATGTAAGAAGACTATTTTGCAGTTATCACACTAATGAAAAAAGGGTTAGCGCTACAAACTAGACGAAGAGGAGAGATAAGGTAGAGGAGAGGGGGAGTTTAAAGAGTGAGGTTTTAGTTCAGTCACTGGGATGAGAGGATACAGGAGAGGGAGGTCGAGGGAGAGGAAGGTGAAGTGACAGGGAGTTGTTTGATGAGTTCATACGAGTCAGGTCCTGGGTGGTCCCGAGTCAGGGATTAACTGTTGGGGGAAAAGGCTGAAAGGTCAATATTGACCTACAACCCGGCTTTATAGATGTAAGATCCTAGTTTTGCATGTCCATGAGGCAGCAGTCTTCGCTAAAATCTTTAAGGAAAGCTTTGAATTAATTTGTTTTCTAACCTCAAAAACAACCTTATTAAAAACGAAAAATCAAACAACAGAATGTATAACCCCAACCTCAACTCTGAACTGAATGTCAAACTAAAAAAAAACAAAACAATGCTTAATCCTTGAAGACAGACGGAGTTAGTTCGCGGTCAACACAATGTTCATTTCTTTTTTAAATTTAATTAGGACGTGAGGACACATCACATGAGCAGCTGCAGTATTATCAGTAGATGAAGCCACTTGTGTGTAATCAGGGGTCTTCAACATGTTTACAGCAACATCAGCCTTTCTATTACATCCACCGTCCCCTGCCTTTTGTTTTCACCTCAGCAGGAATGACAGGAATTTTATCTTCCTCTGTTTGTGCTCGTCTGTCACATGAACCCATCCTCAGCCTCGTCCTCTGCCCTCCAGCCTTCAGAAGTACAACAACAACAGTTGGCAAGAAAAACCTGCAGCATTTTTTTTTTTCTTTTTGTCTTAATTTATATGTTTTGCATTTTTCTACTTGTGCCAATTCCCAACACAGTTCTCCAGCCCACACAATGAACAATAAGCTCCACTCTGCATAATACAAAGACTAAAATCTCACAGAGCTGTTTACCACACAGCTTCTGTGGTAAAGCAAAATGCAGTGTATTTATATATATATGTGTGTATGTTTGTGTGTACGCTCATGCATGAAATTAGCGATGTACAAATGAGTGCTCACATGAAGGTGAAAGTAAAGTGACTGAAACCCTTCAACCACCGCCATCAATCACTAGGAGAGATCAATGGGTTCAGCTCAGCCAGCACTGCACAAATGAGAAGAGTGTGTGTGTGTGTGTGTGTGTGCTGCAGGTAGAGCGTAAGATGATACCAGAAAGCAGCTGAATGAGAAAGTGAGTAAATGAGTTGAACAGATATGACTTCCATATCAGATGATGCGCTCTGCTGAAGCTGCAGCATGTGACACACGGATGGCTGTGTTAAAAAAAGATGGTCATGATGATGATGATGATGCAGATTCTCATCTGACTATGAAAAGATCTACTGATAAATAGTCACATCTGAAGCATGTGAGGAAACCCGTATCAATCCATTAACCAGCCCTGAGCGTTGAGTCTCTCCAGATAAACACTGTGAGAGTTCAGGGCTTCTCCAGATCAGATCAGCATTACAGTGTGGTCTACAAAATCCTTTGATTAGACATGACTGTGCAAACATGATAGTGGTGCTCAGTCTAGTAGCTTTACTAGCTTTGAAGAATGCGACCTCCATCATTAAACACAGTTCAGCAGGTGACTGGGGTGAGATCAGAAAAGTGAACTCGATTATGTGCAATGAATCTCACCCACTTCACCATCTTTGTTTGCTGATGTGCAAAAAAGTATACTGTGCATATCAAGATCGCTTATATCTTTCATTTTTAATTCTTGCACATCTCAGTAACTTTGCACATCGGGCATTTATTGCTTTCTTCTTATTTTATACTATTCTTATTTTATTTCATTTCATACTGCACATATTCTGTATTACACATGTTTTTACTTATTGCTTCTGTGCCTTCGGTGTTGGTTGTCCTGTGAGGATGTCTGTGTGTATTGTTGCTGCCATAACAAAGTAATTTCCTGTCAAGGATCAATAAAGTGTCTATCCTTGTGTATTTGAGCCAATGATATGTTGTGTCAACTGTTGGCGAGCTTTGAAAAAAATCTGACATGAACATTTGTCAAGTGATTCAAACTAAAATAACTTCACTGAGAACTATACTGAGTCAGGCAGTGACGGGACGCCTCAATCTGGGATGTGTCTGCTTGTTGTTAGCAAACAAATTGATCAGGCCGGCCGGACCTCACTGCTATTCATCATGTAAATCCAGTGATTTTCTTCTGGTAGAAAGGTGAAGAATCCACCTGCTGGTTAAAAGTGAATGGATACAGCAGATTTATTTTTTTTAAAAAGCGCAGATGTCATCTTATTTGCAACACGTAATTGGAGAAGTGGCTGATTGTGTTAGTCATCATTCTCCATAATTGTTGCAATAAAGCTCAGAGCACGTTTTCATGTGGAAAAATGACAGTCTGCATATCCACTATAGTATAACTCCAAGAAGATAAACTGCGTAGTATTTCAGATGATGATGGCATACAAATTGGGTTTTATTTACGAACCAAGATTTGCTCTGTAACAGCTTCTGTGTTATGTTTATGATGAGCTTGGTTGAGAGTGATAGAGACCCCAACAGCCCCCCTGTGGTGCTACAACACTACCAGAGAGCACAGTCCTTGGCTATAACAGATTTTTGGTTTCCAGACACAAACTGTGATTATATGAGGTTAAACTGACTGAGAATTATTCTGATTGTGAATTATTCTTTTTCCACATTGTTCAGGCTTTTTGTTGAGCTGTCATCTTCACAGGCATGAATCAGAAACCTGACCTCTCACAGAGTTGCTGTGCAGGTGACTGAGCTGTTCAGGGTACCACAATTACAACAGCAGCTTTTAAAGACAATGCAAATAACTTCTGTCAAAAGTTAAAATAAATCCTTTCTCTACAAAAAAACACATTTACTTGCAATTATGCACTGTGCCTCTCTAACTTTTAGAATTTTTAAAAAATATATTAGTTGTCATGAAAACACATCTGCTAAAAAATGTATTTTCTGGATTGGATTAAAAGTATTTCATTTGCAGTCAAAGCACGCAGCTCGTTTCTTTCTTTTATTTTTCTTCACCTTCGACAGTGAGAAGGTTTGTGATTGGTTCTCGCTGTAGGAGGACCATGCTTACAGTATAAAAGCCTTCTGATGCAAGCATGTGGAAAAAATATCTAATAAGAAAACAATTAACAATTTTATGTTTCCACACGCTTGCATCAGACAGCTTTTATTCAGAAAGAAAAAATAAAAGAAGCAAAATATATTCACAATTAATACTATTTTCCAGTATTATAAATAATATAATAAAAATCTTCAAAGTTTTATGTATCAAATTTGTTGAATATAATTTCGTGATTACAGCTGATATTAATTCAAGGAGTTCAAATAGTTGACATGTTGTCAAAAACCTTTACCATTACATAAGAGATTGCTTTTCCTACTCTACTAAAATTATCCTAGAAAACACCAAAATTTCAGACTCACATTATGGGAAAAACACAGTTACTTTCCCATCTGATTGAAGTCACCCTTGGACAGGAATGTCAGAGACCATTTGTAATATCCTCGCCCACAGATATGATTAGGAGACGAGTGGAGTACAAGGATTAGACTTGTTGTGAGCAGAAATGGCTCCAGGTCCATTGAAAGTGACTGAACTCCTCCTTGGCAGAGAATTACAGTCCACCCTTCAGTACAGCAAAGTACAATGCAAAGGTCACAAATCCATGTACACACATACAGACAGTGGGGAAGTGAAGGAGTGTCAACATCTGCTGAAGTGTCCGTCTAGTCAGTCAGTGGCAGACATGAACTGGAGATGAACTGACGACCCGCGTTTCCTCCAGGAAGTGAGCTGCCACTGGGTCGGCAAGACAGCCACTGGAGGTGCATTAGATGGGGATAGAAGGGATGAAGTGGCTAAATGAATGCTGTATTGATCGTTGGCTGGATGTTTTTTCCAGTGCAGTCAGCCAGGTGTGAAGTATGAGAGGAGCTATGAGACAAAAGGTGTTAACAGGCTACAGTGGAGGAGCAAATGAGTGTGATTAAATGGACTGAACGAATGTAAGAGAGATGTGGGGAGTTGGACTGGAAGCTGCTGCTCTGTTGTTAGGATTATTATTTTAACCCTTTCCTGCATAGTGGTCACTGCAGTGGACAGCTGTTTAAAAGCCACTTTCTCCAAAATGAATATGGAGGAATTTCTTATCAGGGGTTAAAATGGTCTCTCCTGTCCCCTCCATTGAGTTTTATTCAGTGATTAGCTGGTGTAACCACAAGTAAACTTCCTCTGAATCAAAGATGGCTGACAGGAAGTCACATCTGTCGACCACTGCTGGAATATCCTATCACTCCTCTATGCCAGAAGATCCCTAGAGGTAAAAAAAATATATCTAAGTAACAATATTCTTCATTCAAATAACTAGTAAATTTGAATTAATCCATGAAATCCAGTCAAGAGGACAAGTGTCTAACTTCCTGAAAACAAATCACTTAAAAAAAAACCAAACAGAATATTTGTTGAAGAGTAAAAACACAAAAGAAAAAAACCTAACTCTCTCACTTTCATAATTCATGCATGAAAGGGATATTAAATTAATAATAATGATAATGTGTGGCTCGTGAACAACCACAATTAACTGTATGTCTATTTTGCAGAGGGCTGCTATAGCCAATCCTAAAAAATATCAGTTCTGGTTGTAATTATCTATTGACACTAGACATTGAAGATTGGAGTCAATATAAATACAAGAGACACATCATGATCTTATACTAGGATTCATCATTTGGACCCATCATGTGATTAAACCATGTTTGGTGAAAATCACATTTGCCAAGGTTTGGTGATTTAATTAATTTTATTGTCAAATATGAATTTTTCTTCAAAGAAATACCCCCAGACTCCTTTCAACTGGATAGAGTATTTCACCATCTTTAAGTTTATTGTTTTAGTTTTCACCAGAAAAGCTCTGATAAACACAGAGTATCTTGTGAGGCAGACAGACACAAGTTAACGACTATTTATCTCAGTAATTACAGTAACATATTTCCCTTTAGATTTGGGGAAGATCAGACCAAAGACCAAGCTAGGTGTGGGAATACTATATTAAAAATCTTTAGCTATACATAGTTTTAACAGGCCAACACGTTCGTCATATCCACATTCTGTCATGATAAAATCTCAATTTTAAGGTCATAGCTTCTTCTCTTGCCCCAAAGCCACCAGAATACTCCTTAAAACACTTCAAATAGTCCATCTTAGCAATTTTCCTGCTAGGAGACTGATCTAACAAGCCAGTGTACTGGTATGTTGTTATGTTGCTGCAAAACCTCTTTGGGAGGAAGTCAGGGAGTGTGATTGGCCGAATAAAGCATCTGCCTTTGAAAACACACGCCACGGTTTGCATCCTACAAACTTCAAATTGGCTGAACGTGAATCAATCTGTACCAAACTAATACCAGGTGGTACTAAACTTCCTGTAATACCAGGAAGTACATCACCATAAAGCATTTCCATGGAAGTCAACATTTGTATATATAATTAAATCCTTGCAGTCCTTACTGTCTTTGGCTGTTTTGCAGAATGACAATGCAAATTTCCACTTGTTTGTAATTTAAAGACGACCCCCCCCTCCCCCCGAGGGGACTGCGTCAATGGTAATATTAGCAGTCACGACAGAACACATTTTCATAGCCTAACTTCTCCTCTTTTCGAGGGAGTTTCTGCCACTCTATCTGTGGAAGAGACACCCAGTATCGATCCAGCTCTGACACATCACCGATGACTCACTGGATGGGAAGACAAAGAGGGAATCTGTATGTCAGTGTGTGTGTGTGAAAGGGGGAAAGACGGGGATTGGTCCCTGCAACCCTATGATGTCCTTCAAAGAGGAGTCAGCTGGGACAGTTTCTCTGGCTTTATTCCTCTCTTTCATGATAAAGTTGGAAGCTAACAGCACGTTCAAGCAAGATGACCATGCTGAATAACAAGTAGAGTGGGGACTGGTGTGGACACTTTCTATAGGGTCTTAAGGTAAGGTGTCTCTCTGGAGCTGCTTAGACATATAGGTTCTACCCCCCTCTGTCTTCCTCATGGTCTTTTTATCTGGTTGTGCCTTTTATGTTGCTAATCACCTCCTCTTCTTCACCTCTCGCTCTCTCTCTCTGTCCATTGCACCAATCCTGGTTTGAAGGCGATGACTGGCTGCGGTGTACAGATTAGGTCCAAGCTTGTGTGTGATTGCGAGGCCAGTAGCATGGTTGAAATGGCTGGACTTCAACTCATTAGATGACTCATTACACAAGGGAGGAAGCAAGAAGAGGAAGATGAAGAGGAGGAGGGGAAAAAAAAGAGAAAACAAAATATTTTTTTACTCACAAAGCAATCCCTTTGGCCTTTGATTTGATGATGGTGAGAGTAAAATTGTCTGTTTTTGGGGGTTACCAAATATGAAAAGGGGACCAGGAAGAAGAAGAAGGGAAATAAAGCGAGCACAATAAAGGACAGATGATGCTATTTGAAGAGAAGAAGAAGAGAGAGAGAAACAGAGAAAAAACTGCAGCAGACACTTTACTCTCTCTCTGTTTAACAATGCAAGGTGGTGTTTCAGAGAGCAAATCACAGACAGCCTGCGCATACTAATACATTAATACTCCAGTCATTACTGCTACCATCAGCACAATGGTAAATATTTTCCTAATTGCATATCACAGATAACACTACAGCTTTATGTTGTTTATGCGTGCCTTTGTGCTGGTATGTTTGTGTATTTATCTGTATTTGTGTGACTGTGCGGGGAGAGTGTATGAAGTTAATTGGCTGCCACAGATAACAAAGCAGTGTCACGTTCCATTGCTTTGCTTTCTGCCGGCTGGGAGCGTGTTTGAAATGAAATTTAAGACAATAAAAATAAATTAGTGTGATGATTGTAAAGCTGTTTGGATGAATCCACTGTACTGAAACAATTAGTGGATTTGTTAGTTTTTGATTGATTAGTTGGTGGACAGAAAAGGAATTAACTGGTTCTAGTTTTTGAACTGGAAATATTGTTTTACATTGTTTATTATTATATATTTACTATGTTAACCAGATGAGATTATTTGTGCTGACCAGCACAAAACACAAAATACAGGAAATGCTGATGGGGAAGGCAGTGTTTGTTTTTCACATTTAGTTGTGAACCAGATGTGTGGAAAAGGAAAATGTTACAGCGTTAGATAAAAAGTGACAAGATCACTAAAGGGATTACAATGACTCTAAGTAAATGGTAAATGGAGTACATTTAGATAGTGCTGTCTTTACCTTAGCTGGGTCTCAAAGTGCTTTACAACAGTGGTCCCCAACCACCGGGCCGGGTACCGGTACCGGTCCGTGGGGCAGTTGTTACCGGGCCGCACAGAAAGAATAAATAAAAATATAACTTCTGTTGCATTGATTATTAGAGTCTGAAAGATGTTTTATTTTGAAAGGAACGACCGGATTCTCTTAAACTTAACTTTTGCCTGTGCCTCTTGACACGTCAATACACTTGTCTCAGTTACGTGATAAATGTATTACCTATTACGGATAACGTCAGATACGTTAGCCAAAAAATAAGCCCACAAACTAGTGAAAATGAATAAAATAGTAAAATAGTCTTTGGAGAGCTTCTTTGCAAAGGGGAAGAGGACAACTTTTTATGTTTTTATCTGCCACACCTTGAGGGCCGGTCCGTGAAAATAATGCCTACGTTAAACCGGTCCGTGGTGCAAAAAAGGTTGTGGACCACTGCTATAGACTGAGCACTGTTGCCCTCTTGTGGTGAAACAGCAACACTGAACAGAGAGGGATATTTAGGGGAACAGGTTCCCATCTTCTGATGTTGGCCAAAATGTGATATTTTGCTGAAAAAAAATAAATGATCACAACCTGTTTTTCCATAATATTGCCGACAGACAGACCAATGCAGACAGAAAAACATCAGGAAGATATTAATTTTCATTTATCAAATTATTCCAATTATTCATTTATGCCAGAAAAAAGTTCTTAGTGTAAACTGATCACATTTCTAGTATCTGTAAGATTATTTACACGGGATGAGCCAAACAGATACACTACTTTCAAATAATTTAAGGAACACCAGGGAGATGATTCACACAGGTTATATAATCCCAGATCACTAATGACCCAAGTTATGGTTAACTAAAGTGAATTTTTTTTTATCTGTTTTTCCTAAGTCAACACAAGGAAGAGCTCCATCTGGTTATTGTTTATGCACAGGTCTCCTGGCACTGCTGGCCAGCCTGGTGATGCAGCCGGCTGTGGATGCAGCCCCGGTGGGGACGGGGGATTCCTGGATGACCATCCAGCAGCTGCTGTGGCCCTACACAGGGCTCCGGCACAACGCTCAGCCCCCTGTCTAGCCTCAGTCCTGGGGGTGGATGGTTCTCCCCTACCTTCCCCCCAGCAGCCCTCTGTGGAGATTGTCTGTGCAGTGGGGTGGTGACGAAGAAAGAGCGACGTGCCACTCCTGAGCAGAGGCTGCTGGGAAGTTTACCGGTGCCTGAAGATTCCTAAAACTAAGACTTTTCATTGTGACAGCACAGGCCAGGCCTCAGGGGATAGTTAACCCTACGGAGGATTTTTATGCATCACATCACGTTTGCTAAATTAGTTAGTCTGTGTGTATGCATGTGTCTGTGTTTACGTGAAGAAGCAGTTAGAGGAGGTGGCAACCGTGGGCCGCCCCACATCCTTAACACACACAACGATGCCGTCAGTGCTGCTGGTAACAGTCTCTGCATCCAACACAAATCTTTCAAATCAGGCTCGATTGGTTGATCAGAGCCGGCACAGCGCTGACTAATCATGTCACAACTATATAAGAATGATAGCACTGATAAATGATGGAATAGGCTGCTCCAACTGTGCCACGCGGCTTTTTAAACACACGTACTTGAGGATACAGGAGGCTGCCAGTCTTTTTAATGGAATTATACCTTCAGTTCCTCATTGGTTGCTGAGGACATTTTATAACTTGAGTCTACAAACACTGGTAATTAAACTTTCATTTTAAGCGTTTTTAAGTGAAATCTATATTTATGAGTTTATTAGTTTTGAGTGGGAAGATGTGAATATCTGTTTATTTTTGTTAAGTTATATTTCTGCATTGTTACAGTCTTGACACCAAAGGTTTTTTTTTATTATTATTATTTTTCTCTTCAAGTTCTTGCTGTGGTTGTCACCGTTTTCAACTTCATACACTTTTGTATGTTCCAAAGAAGATGCGTGGATCTTTGCACAAATAAAGTAGCTACTTCTACAATAGAAGGTGGTGTGTGGATCTACTTCTCAGATGCTGGTATTTATAATGTCGCTAAGTTATGAATACATCAGGGGTCTGGTGGCACAGAGCAGGCTCTGCACCGTGTCCACAAACAGATAATGGGAGTTTCTGCTCCTCGCTATGCCATCGGGGCTCATGCTGTCCTGGAGCATGTGGATGAAGGTGGAGTGAAACTCGCTGCCAGGATGATGGTCTGGAGAGAAGGATTCACTCTTCTCTGTGATCTCCAGCTTTTGACTCCTCTGAGCTCCCAGCAGGTACAAGCTCCACGAGTCCTCGGGAACAGGGGTGGAGTCGAGGTGCTCGCACACCTGGAGGAGGAGAGGATGACACAAATTAGACATTCAAAGTAAATTTTGATATTTTGGACACCTAATTTTCCTTGTCAGAGAGGAAGTGGTTGGATTAATCCTCCACATGTGTACAGATGGAGGAAAGCAGCTAAATGATCACTTCAGTGTGTGGAGTACAGGTCATTCCACATTATGAGTCAAAATACTAAATTATATAAACTGCATCTCTGTGTGAGTGAGGATACCTGCATGACCAGATGCTCAGCTCCACATTTGTCATTCCACTTGCTCCACGAGAAAGCACAGGCAGAGGCAAAGAGGGCCATCTGTTCGTAGGCAGCGTGTTCAGTGAGTGGGTCCTGAAGAGGAGAGAAACCACACAGAGCAGTTTATATTGCTGTGAAAAATCTTGTACTGTAATCTAGTGATGAGCAAACAAGTACTGGCAGTGGAAGTAGTACATGTACTCCATCTGTAGAGTTGTTGCTTTCAGTTAAGAAAAATGGTTACATGTGCATAGGATTTTGATTTTGTATGTTGAGGTTGCAGTAGAGAAAAGCATGTTTTATATCTTGTGATTTAAAAGGGGGGGGTTCAAATTAAATAGTGTTTCTAGTGTTATCAATGAAGCAAGAGATTTTTTTTTGTTTGTTTTTTGGTTACTAGTAAAGATTACAAGAATTTAAATAAAATTAAGATGGAAAGTATAACCCCTGTTTAATAACAACAATATAAATACAATTAAATAAAAAATCAAATACATTTAACAGAAAAAATTAAATAAATAAATACGATACGATACACTTAATTGTCCCCATAGGGAAATTTGTTTTGGACTTGTATGCTGTGCCCAACACGCCTCCACATTGATAAAACTAATGATTAATTGCACATATTCCACATCGCAAAAATTTACTAGAAATACCAATTTGATCAATACTTAATACTCAAATTCAGCATTGAGCTGTCCTAAATTAAGGTAGCCTACTTGTTCAACATTAGCACACCATGCCACTAAATAGCATGGTAGCATGGTATGGTAGCTCAGCATAGCACAAATCACTAAACGAAGCCAAACTTGGCTCAAATCTAGAAATTCAAAGACCTTGTTGCAGCTGTTGACGTATTTATCTGTGTATTCATTCACAAAGATGTTGATCCCCGTGTTCATCATGGCTCTTTGCAGGATGGGGCCACTCATCCACTTCCCCATGAGGTGAGAGAGGCCTCTCTCCTGGTCTGACTGCAACATACACTGATTGTCCTGTTATTCAAACACAAATTGTAAGAGTCAAGTTACATCTCCTGATTTGTTCTCATGTCGTGTGTGCAGCAGTTTCCAGACTTGTACCTTAATAGTGATGCTGAGGTCAATGAGTGCACCATTGATGGTGAACAGAGCAGAGTCCTGGTCCAGTGGCCTCAGCTCCCATCTCTGGAAGGGAAGGTTGATGTAGGTTTCCTGCATCAGCACAAAGGTTTGGAAGGAGGCCATCTTGAAGGAGATTTTGGCCTCAGCTTCTTCATAGGAGACATCAGTGATGCCGTCCATCCTCCACTGTTTACCTGGAGGACAAGTCACTTTCAGTGTCTATTTCTTTTTGGTGAGGGGATGTATTTCAAAGCACAAAAAAGCATCGCTGTCTGTCCGACCTGCAGCATCCCAGCGAGCCACCTGTGGAGTCTCCAGGAAGACAACAGAGTCAGGGAGAGTCACAGACATCCCAACAGGAGGGCAAGTGAGGGCCTCAGTGCCATCTAAGTTCTCTAAGGGGTAACAGAACTCCTGCAGACCTGTGTCCAACACCTAGGTGGAAAAAAGGAGGGTGAGGATCTGTGAGTTCAACTTTAAACACCTGATTCTGACACAGACAGAACAAACTGGAACTCTTTTTCTATTCACCTGTCTAATTTCCCAGCCACTGGCCTGGTGAGCTTGTGGCGGGAGGCGAAACACGTTGTAGTAAAAGACCCCACCCAGAGGTGTGTACTGCATCAAATCCACCACCTTGGTACCATGGTCTGTCTTTGTGAGCTGCACTGGGGGGGAAGTCAGGTCACCTTCAGCTTAAGAGAGAAAAAACAATCATGGGTCTTGTTGTCTTTCTAAAATGTATTTACCGTATTTTCCAGACTATAAGCCGCTTTTGAATTTATTCAAACAGTTTCATGTGGTCCACTCTGACCGGGTGTGATGTGACGAGGCTAAATGTATCGGCGGCACGGAGCTTGCTAGCTTGTAAAAAGCCAATGAGCTTCGTGCCACTGATACATGAGCCACACCGGTGTTTAAGTTCAAAGTGTCGAAAAAAAGTAGTGGCTTATAGTCCGGAAAATACGGTACTCCTAATTTTACAACAATTATTGACAACAAAAAACAGAAATAGATACAAGAGCAAAAGTTGAATCAATGAGTTTGAGTATGAGCAGGTTTAAAGTTTATTTGTGGAGCTGTCTTTTGAGTATCAGGAACTTCTTACCACCAAGTGCCTGCATCTGTGTCTGTATCTGGCTCTCTCGGCCTTCTCCAAGCCCCGGACTGTTTTTCCGTGACTCTAGACTGGATGCACTCTGAGATACATAAACATTAAGTATTGTAGAGATCACACCAACTGTAGACTTGGAAATCATTCTTCCTCTTACCTTCCTCTCTTCTAACCCCTGGATGGACCGCACCTCCTCATCTGCTCTCTGCTGCTGCTGTGTGTCTTCCTCCACCTCCCTGTCTTCTTTTGTCTCCTGCTCAGTTAAGTCTATGTCTTCAGGAACTTCCTCACCCCCTGCAAGAGATCTGAGACCAGACATAGAAGGAAAGCTAAGATCATAGAGCATGGTTAGGAGTACTAGTATTGGTATTACTCTAAAAGTAATCGGAGTATCAGCAGTAGTGAGAAGAAACACTGTTAGACCTGCAGCTGGGCGTGTGTACTTTCAAATGAGTCATCCTGACCAGCATAGACAGGTGGTCGTAGCGTGTGTGGAGGATCCGTACAGCGGTGTCGCTCACCGCCAGCTGCTTGGGAAGCTCGAAGCCCAGACCTGCCTCCTCAAAGTTTAAACCTTTAAATCTGGATCACACAGAAACAGAGAAACATGACAACAGACAATATAAATGATCTACAGTTTGTGCTTTTCAAGGTGAGTGCATATTAAGGTTCTTGAAATCCAAGAGGAGAGAGATTTTCAACTCTGCAGATTACACAATTATACACACAAACCTTGGATTCTTCTTGAGGTTGGCCCAGAGACACAGTGTAATATTCTCGTCTTTGACCACAGTCTGCATGTTGCCTGTCTCAGTGTCGATGTTTGCAGTGGCTCTCTGCAACAGGGACACACACACTCACTGCAGTAATACACTAGGTTTGCACATCTTGAGATTTCTTTTGCAGAGCACCATCGCTAAAGTTGAAAATGCTTCATGCTGTAAACACAATTTACATTTGCTGTACCTTAAGGATCTCCTCAGTGGTGAGGTCGTGTTTAGAGTGAATTATCTCCTGTAAATTTGCAAGTGTTTCCTGGTACTTCTGGGCCTCCAGTGGATCTGTAACATCTCTGAGCAGACCTTCCAGCTCCTCCACCAGCTATTTAAAAACAAAAACAGCCTCTTTGATTTCAGATAGTTGCTTCCACATCCTTCACTTTTAATAGATCTCGACATAAACAAACTGAAACAATGTGTTTGTCCTGCCCTCATTTTTTGTCTTTTACTCACACCCCTCAATATTAGCACTTCAACTAGCCATCATGTTCAGTAACTTGTTACCATAACCAGAAAACCTTTATTGTGTTAGGCAATGTATTGGTGGAAAGATGCATACATGTAACATACAGACCTGTAGAGTGAGGTTACATTGCTTGAGCACAAGTGTGATGTTGACCTCTGGGTCATCTCGCCACAAGCTGATGTATGTGTTGATATCCCGCTGTACTGCTGGGTCTGGTGCACCATCACAGCGCAGGTATCTCTCCCACTGGGAAAACAAAAAACATAACATTGTTATTTTGTATCCAATTATCAGGTTATAAATCAATTAGTATTACACTATGATCAGGGAGGAGTTCATCATTAACTATACATGTGTCAGATATCCTGACAAGACTTTTATGTCAGGCTTTCAAAAATACAGCTACACACCTTGGCTGTCTTCACAGTATCAGTTTTCCATTTGGTCACTGCAGTATGATTCTCCTCCAGTAGATGGCGGACTTCATTCAGCTCATCCTCTCTGTGCTCTCTGTCCTGGGAACAAGACATCCAGACAGCAAATACAGTCTACAGCTCAAAACAGCAGCACTGTGTATTATCTGATTTACTATGTGCACTCATCAGGGTTTATGGTATTATAGTCCACTCTTTACCTTCAGCTCTAGCTTTTCTATCTCCTTCTCTTTTCTCTCTCTTTCCTGTTTCTCCTGTTCTTCTCTTTCAGCCTGAAGCTGGGCTTCCTCTATAGAGCACAGACATACAATACACCTTACCACATATCCAAAAATTCAAGGATTTTTTTCCAGTTCAGGCTCAAAACAACTTGTAAAAGAGATTCAAGATGTTCATTATCACACTGGTTATACAGGTATAAACATGTGGAAAAACTTTGACTGGGGATGCAGCACTGAGAATAAAATTGTTTAATAAAAGTAAAATAAAATAAAATATGTCAAATTAAATAAACACAATAAGAAAAAAAATACAGAAACTTTTGAAACAAACACAGCAGAGTCTGTACAGAATATCATATGATTGAATAAAGAATAGGCTGTTCTCTGTTTAAGCAATACATTGCACTCTAAGAGAATAATGCATGGGGGTTTATTGCACATATGTGGGTGTCTGTTGTGTTAGGTGAATGATTAATTAATTATTGTGCAGAAGTCTAATGGCCTGGGGAAAGAAACTATTTCTGAGAAGA
This sequence comes from Pseudochromis fuscus, assembly GCA_900323345.1. Classification (NCBI taxonomy): domain Eukaryota; kingdom Metazoa; phylum Chordata; class Actinopteri; family Pseudochromidae; genus Pseudochromis; species Pseudochromis fuscus. Next base: position 34,285 of record OOFC01049887.1, read on the forward strand.
CAGGAGAGAGAACAAACAAGCTGTGTGGATGACTGTTGTCCTTAATGATCATCAGTGACTGCTGTGTCTACAGCTCCTGGGCTCACACCGGCTGACATGCTGTGCCATGCACCCTACCTACTCCAGAGCCTTATGGTCCATGCCGATGCAGCTTTAGGCTCCTGATGCCACATACTAATCATTTGCATTACATTATAGCCAACACTTCTCCTAAGTTCCTAACTTTTCTCCCACTTAGATTAGACGAAACATATATTTGGATTACCTTCCTCTTGTCGCCTCCTCTCCTCCTCCTCTTGCTGCTGCTGCTGCTTGGACTTCTGAGCCTTGGTCAGCTTGCCCCCTTTTTTTGATGACTTCAAGTCATCACAACATTACAAGCAAGTGTTTAACAGTTACAACTTAGTGTTCAATCTTACTTGAAAACTGGTTCACTGCTCAGGATAAGGTGGGTATGCAATGACTGTACACTCCTACTGTTTGTCTCCCTGCATGTACCTTCAGCTCAGTTAATTGACTGTCACTGTAGCTAAGTATATTTATTAAAGAGAGAATGTGCTGACTGCCTTTTGCTGATAGCTTTCTTTTCTTGGGCGGCTATCATTCACATGAGAAAACATAAAGAGAAGGTTGACATGCTTTAAACGATACATTCAAGGCACAGAAAGGAAAAAGACATTAAAGAAAGAAAAGAGCTTTAAAATAAATGTTAACTTGAAAGCTAAGCAGTTGTTTAGCTAATTGCAGGACGGCTACTACTCCTTTACATCATTTTAAGCCTTTCTATCCTTCAAAACTATTATATATATCATATATAGGATAATGCCGTCTAACTATCTCTAAACATTTTAAATACGATCAGATTTGAAACAATTTATTAGAATAAAATTGGTAAAACTCACCATGTTGAAACAAACTCTCAAGCGTCCCGGTAACCATAGAAACGCACACGCATGCGTACTGTTGTGTTTTTATTTGCGACACAAAACGACATACGGCAGTGTGTACAACTGAGCTACCTCCTGTATCCAAAGGAAGGACAAAGTAAAAGAAGAAGACATTTCGTCATTGTTGTACCGCTTGAGTGAACCCAGTCACAAAACAACCAGTGTAAATATGAATTCACTGTTTGATATGGCTGTTTGTGGAGATTATGATAGATGTAGGGGGTTAAATACTGACTCGATAGCTAGCTATTCAGCTGTGAGGTAGCTAGCTAACGTCAATTCTGTTCAAAACTGGCTTCTGTCAGTCTTCATCTTCCTCTCTCATCTTATTTTCATTTCAGTGGTGAAAAGAGATCCCGTCGTTTCAGGCATGGCCAACCCTTTAAGGGGTGAGGTTATCAAGCTGTACAAAACCGTAAGTAAATTGATCCATAAGCACACAAATTAGTTTCTGCACTATGCAATTGTTTTACTGTATGTTTGCATATATGTATCTCCAACAAGCTCCTGTATCTTGGCCGTGAGTACCCCCAGGGATCAGCCTACTTCAGAGAGCGCCTGAAGTCTGCCTTCATGAAGAATAAAGACGTGACCGACCCTGAGAAGATCAAACAGCTGGTGGCCAGGGGCGACTTTGTCATCAAGGAGCTAGAGGCTCTGTATTTCCTCAGAAAATATCGGGCCATGAAGAAGAGGTATTACGAACCTGAAGAATAACACACAAATAGTGCGCAATACACTGTTGTTCTTTTATACAAATAAACTCTCACAAAGGAAATTAATAACCCCAACCCTGACGGCTCGGAAGCGATGATGATGATAATGTATTAACAGTTACAGAATGTATTGCGCAGCTGTTTTAAACAGTATGGCTGCTGATAGCACCTGTTTGGCCCAATGGCAGTCTAGTGCAAAACAACATTTCAGCAAACATCAGTTAAGCCACTGTCTCTTGTAATGGTCAGGTATTGATTGTTGTCACTATTTATAGTTGATACAGACACGCACAGCTGCAGTGTCTCTATTTATTAAATTGACTGAATCATGTACAGTGAGCTATGAATTGTATTTCAGTGTATATATTTGTAAATACATGGCCAGTTTTTTTGAAAAGGGAATGTATGTGACTGTATCAATGCACTATTACACAATTATCAGAAGTAAATGTTGCAAAAATGTACAAATTTTTCAAAACTGATATCCTGTGCCACAATAAATAATAGAAAACTGAAATGTCCTTTAAGCTTGAAAGTATTGAACTCATATGTGTGTGTGCATCATGTGGTTCTTGTCCTTGCTTTAGCAACCCATGCATTACACAGTGTACATTGTTCCCCTGGTCACAGAACTTTAAACACTCATACATATGACACTAATTATCTAGAATGTAAGATTATAGTTTGTAATTTTAGAAGGGAAGAATTTTAATTGACAAAATGATTAATGTATCAGAGAAAATTGTGTAGTGATTCAGTTAATATCTGAAAATGCCCAAATATGTTATCCAAGTTAATAGTTTTATTTAGAAATAAAACATATCAAGCACATTAACATATTTCCATCGGACTGGCATAGCAACATCATCCTTGGGCTTAAAGATGTTGATATATTTCCCGCAAAACCACAGAAGGTAACCTCATGACGAAAAGCAAAGGATCACAAAACTTCTATGCACCATTAGAGACTAAAATGTTATTTGCATATATCAAATAGTTTTTGAGACATGATGCACCAACCATCCAACCAAGCTCCCTTCTGTTGGCTGAGCAGCAAAAGTCCAATTGAGACTGGCAACAGTACTGAAATCAATAATAAAATCACAGCTACATACGATCAGCATGCACCGGGACTGTGCTGGAGGAGCTTATTTGAGTTGTGCTCTCTGAGTGCTGTGCCACTGCATTAAAAGTGTGCAACCTTTACCTCAAGGTCAAAATCCACTAACCAATCTACAAATACTTTTATGACTGTGTGGCTGTCCTCCCGAAGTCTAAATACATGCAACTCAGATAATACCTTATCTTAAACACAGACAGAAAGATGTAGTTTTGCATTTTTTGCAAATGAGGAATGTTTGTCAGTGCAAGATTTCCTGGGACACGATTACAGTGATGCACACGCTAGAGCTCAGCTCATGGTCACCAAAATGGAGGGATTGGATGAAAGTGCAATGTAGCCTATCACATGACCATTTATATTTCTGGATTTTCATTAATTATTAAAAGAGTTATGGTTTCAAGACATTTATTGGGGAGGATTGGCAGCACAGCCAAAAGACTGAAGATGTGTCCATGAACCTGTTTTCATGAACATAAACAATTTAGGTAAAAGTACATTGTTTTGCAGCAAATGGTGAAATTATATCCACATTAAGACCATTCATTTTATTTATTGTACTTGTAAAACCCCAAAACAACATGGGTAACTCCAGTGAGAAGGTGTATTTCATTGCACTTTGTAAAATGATTTGAGAAAATATTTTCTTGATGAGATCCCACCTGAAGACCTGGACGATCTGTGTCCCGTCCTTCCAAAGTTTCTGTTGAAGCTCTGGAAAAAGCAACTTCAACCCCGAGACCTTGGTCCACCATCCCACCTGAAGACCTGCATGTGGTCTTAAATGTGCCTCACAATCCACAGACCTCCAACAACCAGCAGAGCTGTGCTGGTGTCGACCCTGATGCTCCACTGAAGATACACAACCACTTAGTGGAAGAGCACCAGCAGCTCTACCATGAAGTGGCTGATGATATGCTGAGGTATGTGTGAGTCCAAACTCTGACAATCAGGTCATCATCACATCCGTCCCGTCACTTCAATCTGCATCAGTGTTTTATGATCAATAATAACATTTGTCATAATGATGTGATTTCTATTTCTTCTCACAGGTACAAGAGTGGACGAGCATGTCCCTGCAGTTTAGATGTTGGACCTCATCTGAAGCAGAAACTGTGGGAGAGACTGGGCTGTCCTATAGTTACATCATCAGTCAATAAGGACTGTCTTGTTCAGGTTGATGTATCATACAGAGTTAAAGTCATTCCTCCTCATTATGATGTAGATATTTCAGAGGAACTAGAACCTGAATGAACCCCAAAGAAAAAAATCAAACAACTGAAGAGAAAACAAAGAAGCAGCTGGACTGCATTGTAAATAGTCAAATTATTTCAATCACCTGTAAATAATCTCTGTCCTGAACCTAAATCAGTCTGAATAATCTCCAAGCTCACAACAACCTCAACTTTCGTATTTCATCCTCATCCTCCTCCTTCCTCCTGCATCCACTCTGTATAAATTCTAACACCTCCTGCTGCTCCACCTCCTGATCCTCTCTAGCCTATGTACATGCTACAACAAATATGTAGCATACATGCCTACATAAAGACAGGAAAACGTCTTCTCTTTGTGTTCTCTATTACAATTTAGACAAGTTGTGCCATTTGATCTGCGACCACATCTGTAAATCCAGGCTCAGATCCAGCATCGTTTACCGTGTTTTCTGTGTCACGGTGAACTAATGAAAACATTGACTCAGGCATTTTACCAGCTGTCCATTGATTACAATGTGGACACCCAGCAGATGATTAACCAGATTATACCAGCAGTTGTTTTTTGTTTTTTGTTTTTTTTTACCGAGGACCATCTGATTTGAACATCCAAGAAGTTTTCAGTTTTGCCCCAAAATCCTAGCAACATGTCGGGAGACTCTCTGGCGGTGGCGGACTATGTGGTGTTTACTTCCATGCTGGTGGTGTCTGCTGGCATCGGGGTTTACTACGCCTGGTCCAGCAGAGGTAGAGGGACCACCAGGGACTTCTTAACGGGAAACCGAAAACTAACTGCCCTGCCTGTTGCCTTGTCCCTAAACGCCAGCTACATGTCATCCGTCACACTGCTGTCCCACCCAGCTGAGGTAAGGTGGCAGTGGATTGGTCTTATTCGTTACTTTTAATACTTTTAATACTGACGCTAAGACATGGCATTTGCTGGTGAATGTTTAAAAGAGGAGTTATTAATATTATTATTATTATTATTGTTGTTGTTGTTGTTGTTGTTGTTGTTGTTGTTGTTTTCTGTTTTAATACACTTTTGAAATGTGGCTCCCTCGTCTGCAGGTGTACCGCTTTGGAGCCATCTTTAGTCTCCTCACTATCGCCTATGTGGCTGCAGCAGTGATCACATCTGAGGTCTTTCTCCCAGTCTTCTACAGGCTGGGTATCTCCAGCACATATGAGGTAAGAGTGTTTCTTCTTTTAAAATACACCCAAATCACGAGCTGTTAAAACCATGCTCCAAATACATTCACAAGTTTAAATAGATTTTTACTATATATTCTTTATTTGTTGCTTTTACATGTGTAAAATAATAATATTAATAATAATCTAATGGTGTTTGGAAAAAAAAAAGGGTACAGTCAGTTACAATGTTTCGTCTTGTTTCTTTCTAGTATTTGGAGATGCGTTTTAACAGAGCAACCCGTCTGGTGGGAACTGTAACCTTCATTGTTCAGGCAGTGAGTGTAAATCTAGCAAACATATAATTACTGGGATACACCTGTAATCTGATTACACTGCTGTTATTTCTCTAACACAGGTTCTTTTCTGTGGCGTCATCATTTACGGCCCGGCTCTCGCTCTAGCACAAGGTACGTTGTATTCAGTCCCAGCACTGAGTCACATCCACAACATTCACATAAACCATCAATCA
>OOFC01049888.1:0-28332 GCA_900323345.1 Pseudochromis fuscus
ACCACAGTTGTGTCATCCGCAAACTTAATGAAGAGATTGGAGCTGTGTGATGGTGTGCAGTCGTGGGTCATCAATGTGAAGAGGAGGGGGCTCAACACACATCCCTGGGGGGCTCCCGTGTTCATGACGATGGAGCTGGAGGTGTTGCTGCCCACCCGAACTAACTGCGGTCTCCCAGTCAGGAAGTCCAGCAGCCAATTACAGAGGGAGGTTTTGAGTCCTAGCTGGTCCAGTTTGTAGATGAGCTGCTGTGGGACTATTGTGTTGAATGCTGAACTAAAGTCGATGAACAGCATTCTGACGTATGGATCTTTTGACTCCAGGTGGGTGAGCGCTGAGTGGAGGGCAGTGGAGATTGCATCATCAGTCGAGCGGTTTGACCGATATGCAAACTGGTAGGGGTCCAGAGTGGGGGGGAGGACAGATTTGATGTGATGCATGACCAGCCGCTCAAAGCACTTCATGAGGATGGGGGTAAGTGCGACCGGGTGGTAGTCATTGTGGCAGGAAGGTGACGACTTCTTCGGGATCGGGATGATGGTGGTGGCTTTGAGGCATGTGGGGACAACAGCCTGGCTCCGTGAGGTGTTGAAGATGTCGGTGAGGACATCTGTGAGCTCTTCGGCACAGTCTCGCAGGACGCGACCAGGGATGTTATCAGGACCTGGGGCTTTCCGTGCATTTGTCGCTCTGAGCATCCGTCTCACGCTGTCTGAAGAGAGCGCAAGGGCCTGCTCACCGGGGGGAGCGGGGGTCTTCTGTGCCGGGATGCTGTTGTCGGCCTCAAAGCGAGCGAAGAAGTCGTTCAGCTGGTTCAGCAGAGAGGTGGAGCTGTCACAGGTCTTGGTTGGTTGCCCAATCACTTGTCTCCCTGATGATATTGGTTAGGTATCTACATTTCTAAAGGCTTGCAACTTGTGCACACTACTGTATATTGCATGGACGAAGCTAAGGTGTAATGGCACCTGTTGGTTTGTGGAATCACATTTTGAAGCTGGGAGTTTGAACATCACCATGTTGGATATTTGGAGCCAGAAGTGACCATATTTGGATGTGAAGGGAGAAGTGAGAAGGCTGGTCTGACCCGTGAACCTGACAACCTGAGGATCTGTCAATCAAACTAACCACCTACATTTTTAAAATCAGAAATTTTTTATTTTTTTTATTTTTATGATGAATATTTACTTAATGATGTTTTTTTCCGATAGACCACCAGATAACTGAAAAGAAGAGTTAACTTTAGCTAATGGGGAAAAAAATTTATTGACTATTTATCATGAATTTTCATTGAAATTATATATATGTATTTAAATTTAAGTCAGTTGGAGCCAGAGTTTTTGGAACCAGCCTCTAGTGGCAGTTGGAAGTATTGCACTTTTTTGCACTTCCAGATTGGCTTCATTTTTGAAAGCCAGTTGCTTTGTCCAACAGATCCCAATGTTGGTCATTTCCTACTTCCACCAAAGAGGTTGTGGTCTCACCAACATTTGCTTGTTTTTTAGCAACAACATAGAAAACCTACAGAATGGATCTCCATGAATCCAGAGACATTCCCATTTCTTATCATCGGCATATATTTTAACATATGTCACCACCAGGGGCCAACAGTGATCAGTGAGGAGCATCAGTACAGCTGGATGATGCCTTGTCCTCTCTGAGTGCTTTCCAGTTTTCAATCAAAGTTTAATATCAGTTATAGTAAAATGCACATTTGAGTTTACATTGCAAGTAGCACAAACCCTTTTGAGCAGCACCTGGCACAGAGCGCAGGTGATGAATCATCCTGTTCTGCGGCTGCAATATTTCCTCAGCTTCGAAAAGGTTCAAAATTAGAGCAAAGTTAGTGGCCGGCAGCAGAAAACAAAGAGTGCTGCCTGAAGCCGAGACGTTGATATTATTATGAGTTATTAGAACTGGACATTGATTCTCCTCGAGCAACTTCTCGGCTACCGGGCAAAAGCAATCTTAAGTTGTGCACCCTGACACCCCGTGGCACTCGCTAATAAAATCCATGCAAAGTATTGCAAAGCCCTGCGTATAAGCTGCCATTTTGTGGGCACAGATGCCTCTCGGATCATTGTGGCACCAAGCGTGAAATGAATGTAAAATCATCTGTGATGCCTCTTGCTTCCATTTATTGTTTTGGGGTGCAGATGAGCTGACATCAGTGTTAGTGTCTCTGAAGATTCATTCTGTGTATGCGGGTCTTTTCATTCACAGCATAGCACCATGCATAGCTGTTGCTGCGTGCTAAGTGTGCACAATTTACAAGGTTGGGTGATGATCCTCTTCACGGGGTTTTAATGTCTGTTTTTTATTTCTGTGCAATGGAGATAACCATATATATTATTGCAAACAGTTTACATTTCTGCCTGAAAGAAATGAGCCTGGAGAGTTGCACTGGAATGATTGAGCGTCGCTGCTCGGCGCCTCTGTGCATGCTCAATGACTACAAGCTGTGCTGCCTGAGGATGTTAGAAAGGTGATGGGGAAAGGAGAGAGTGAGAGAGGGAGAGGATAAATGAGGACGGTGGCGTTTGAATGCAAGACAGAAAGTGTTATAATGCTGACAACGCTCAATTATGATGTATGGTTATTGCCTTTTCAGAAGCTGGGCTTAGTGTTAAACAGACAGATTAGGGCAAGGGTGAGCATGTAAAATAGTGCCAATGCGTAGGTGTCCATTTGCATATATTTATTTTTTTGGTAATCTATTATTTTAATGCTGTGTTTTCTTCTTTTGATGTCAAAGCTTTGCAAAGCCCTAATAGCTTCCATGCCGTGTATAAACAGTGACATTACTGCCGATAGACTGCTTAATAAAATGGCCTGGACTTCAAATGACACACTCTTTGTTTTGATATTTAGTTTTCTTTCTAGGAATATCTTTCCATCATTCAGAGGCTTCTGCGGGTAATGGGCAGGTTTGGGTTTTCACAAAGGTTTGGCCTGCCCGCCGATCCAATTAAAGTGGATCTGGAGCTGTGCTTTCGGTGATAAAGGGGGGGTTTCTTTAAACTCACTCTCTCCAGCCGTTAAGACCAGCCCAGCATCCCAGCGTTTAGCCTGTACTACAGACAGAAAATTATACAAGGCCTCCCGGGCTTTTACTCTCATTGTTTTTACCATAGTGCAGTCGATTAGTCAATTTCAGTAAACATCAGAAGCTAGTAAACGCCAAGCAGCCTAATGGGGTGCATTCCCTCTCTCTGCCCGGTTCTGATAAGTTGTAATTGACTGGAACAATTGCACAAACATGATGCATTAGTGCTTGATTAGTTGGAATGACTTATGGATTTGTTGGTGGGACCCAAATTGTCTTTTGGACTTTATGCACGACTGAAACCGAGCTTGATGGAAAGTGAAGTGGTATCTTTTTTCTCATTAAGATCCACCTTTTTATAATGTGACCACCTTGTGCAATATGGTTTGTGTTTGAAGGCCGTAATTTATTAGAGACTTGGCTGTCCACTTAAAAAGAAAAGTAGTAAAACAGGGTAGTATATTTTAAAGTTAAGCATGTTATTTTAGTATATTTTGTGTACAAATGCATCAGGTATTTTCACTTGAGTAGTTTTGGTCATTTAGTTTTAGTGGCTACTGATGCTAACAGTTTTTTCTCCTGCAGATTAATAGATAACATACTCTCTGTGGTGGAGATTAACTTCCCAAAACACAAGCTCACCTCACCATGCTCACATCTCCGGGGACTCTTTAAGAGGCGAGTCACATTAGGCCACCATAAGAATAGAAACGTGCACAGACAGGGTTTTTAATTACATCAAATTACTCCTAGAATTGCACTTATCCAGACTAATCACCACATCTCCATTAAGCTTAGTGATGAAGCGCGTTTTCTCTCAACACAGCTGCCCCCCCCTTTCCAGCTAACCACTCATGTCATAAGTCAAGTGTAGTTGGGTAACTCATCTTCTCTCCACTGTCCAAGTCTGACCTGTGAATTGTTTTGTTTTGTTATTTATCAAAGCCTCTTATCAGTGACATGTTGTTTACTAATGTCTGTGTAGTGTTGATGTGAGAAATGTCAGTGAGAGCTCCTTATATAAGCCAATTGTAGCATCATCATCGGAGTCTGAGGTCTGTGTTAGCGACTGGTGACTGTAATCTGCTCTCTTTCTGTTTGGAGTTTTCTGAAGCAGAGCATTACATTAAGTCATCTCAGCATGAACATGTATGACCAATCAAAATTCTCCTCAATCCACAGAAACAAGAAAATTGATTAAATGTAATATTTGAAAGTTATGAAAAAGTTTTGAAAAGTAATTGTAAGGCAGCTGTGAGTAGATCTTACTTAGTCGTCTTAGAAACCTTCATGAAAGTTATTTCCACAAATACTTTTTTCCTGTGAGGTTCAGAGTGTGATAAAATTGTCACACCTGATGAACCTGAAAAATTAAGTTGTCACGTTTTTACCAGATTTTATGAAGTGCGATGTTATAATTAAGAAAAAATCTAAATTGTGTAAATGTAAAAAAATTAGTGTAGCAGCAGCAAAATAATAATTTTCACAGTGAGAAGATGAAGTGAGACGCAAAAGGATTAGAAGCAGTTTTCCTGCCCATTATGAAGAAACTGAGATTACAATGATACAAAGGAGACTGAACACAAGAACAGTGGTGGTTTTCAGTCCTGCACTGATGACATATTTTCTGTTACATCATTGTCAGGATGCATCAGGACTCATTAGTGTTTACACTACAAGAGAGATGCAGTTAAATGTCCCAGACCACCTCTGCATGTGGTTTGTGTGTTGGGACCTCAGGGAGTCTTGGTGGTCGTTCAGTCTTGTATTTAGTGCTGTCCACTTGTGATCTGATGATGATGATGATGATGATGATGATAATAATAATAATAATAATAATAATAATAATAATAATAAACTTTATTTATAGAGCACTTTTCTAATCACATGTTACAAAGTGCTTTACATTGATAAAATGCAGCGCACATAAAGAAAGAGAAATAAAATAAAATAGAATAAAAATACAACGGTGCGCAAAGAAACACAGTAATACGGTAATAAAGGCAATACAAGGTAACAAATTTGAATTTAAAAAAAACTTCAATAAAATCAGGATAGGCTCTCTGATAAAAATATGTTTTAAGCAGAGACTTAAAAGAGAGCTCAGAGTCAGCCAACCCGGTATCCTCAGGCAGGTCGTACCAGAGCCTCGGCGCCCGGACTGAAAAAGCTTTGTCCCCTTTTGTTTTCAGCCGGGTCTCTGGGACAGTTAAAAGGCCTCTGCCTGATGATCTTAGGGTGCGAGGTGGAGAGTAAGGTGTTAAAAGGTCGGCAGTGTAAGCAGGGTAGAGACCGTTGAGTGCTTTAAAAGTGATTAAAAGAATCTTAAAATCAATCCTAAAACGCACCGGCAGCCAATGTAAACGAGCTAAAACAGGCGTGATGTGATCACGTTTCTTCTTTCTGGTTAAAAGCCTGGCAGCAGAGTTCTGCACTGTCTGTAGTCTGTCCAGGGATTTCTGATTACCTGAGATCCATCTTAGAACCAAGTGTAAACGGGGTCTCTCAAAACAACAGAATTAATTTTTGCTATATAACTTGTGTACTCCATAAAAATACTTCATATTAGTTTATTTGGGGTGTCTGAGTCAGATTTGGGCGCCTCTGCAGGAAGGATAGTTGAATCAGCCAAACCAAGAGAAATCAATAGTAACCCCCAGCACATCCAAGTCTAATACCAACTACACCACAGGGTAGATTGAGTTTGGATTATCTTTAAGCCAGACACTTTCTTGGAAAAATGCCATAAGTTAGTAGAGAGCCCACCATCCAGCCAAATCTCTATCCCATTTTTCTCTCAAGGAGACACAAAAAAATATGAGCTGGTATCTTTTATGGATTGGATTTTAAAATTTTCATCAGATAAGTGATCTGTGGAAGCAAAACTCTTTAATGCAGAGCAAACTCAGTTGCCATAGTGAAACTCCAAACCCTTGTTCACTATGAGGAGGGAGCTAATATCAAGGCTGATTCAGGACCAGAGTGTGTCCTCCTTTTCAGTCTGTATTTGTGAGCACAGTAGTCTCATCTGATTATTAGACTCTTCTTAGATGCTGTTCGTAAGAGCAGGATCCGATTGTCACAACTCATGAAAACTCATGAAAAGGTCTTGATAAAGTTAGTGATCAGAAGACTTTCCAGAGGTTGGAGCTTAATAATGTAAGGAAGGAGACGTTTATTCAGCACCACCACTTAGGAGCAGATGATCACTGGGAGTCTGACTGTTGAAGTTTATAAAAAGTTAATGAATCTTCAAAAGAAAAACTGATGGAGAAAGGTGTATATGAGGAGCAAAGAATCCCTGTGTAAGCATTGTTTAATTTAATATCCCTTTCTGCCGAGTCTTATTATCACACTGCTGTGATGACCCGAATCCCTTAACGGACTCACTGGGTATCTAATTGGTATCTAATCTAATCAATTTGGCATGTGTAACAGTTCCAGCAAAGCACAGTGGCTATCCTTCACAGTGGATGTGATACGCCTCCTGATCTTGGCTTTTGTCAAACGGTCATCAGAGTGTAAGCAAGCATAGCGGTAACATCACATCCAGGAGTAATCGAACTGATATGTTTCCATATATAGGGCCTATGGGTTGTATGATTAGTTATTTTAATTTGGTTGTTGTTAAATTAAAATAATCCTGGGGCTTTATCTGTTTCACCAGCACTAAATATTGTGAGGTTACGATCTAAGAAACCAGCACGCCGTCCAAATTAAACTGTAGATAAAGTGTTTGCAGTCAATAAGTACAAATCACACTTGGTAATAAACCTCAAATTTCCAACATGTGACTAAAGAACCACCTCTTACAGTCCCGTTTGTCATATAGATTCACAAATGTGGAGGTGGTTCAGCATTACTAATTAAAGTTGTGTGTTATTGCCGCACACAGCACGCACAGTCTAATTAAATAAACCCGCCACCAAGAGCGGGAAAAATTGAGGGTGCGTTATGGTCTTTTGGTGAAGATTTGTTTATCCACCTTGCACATTAAGACTGATCTCCAAAGCCTATAGTGACAATCCCCATTTTGTTCACGGTATTTAACTCTGCCATTCCACTTTCGACTGGAGCTGGCTCTTTAACATTGTCAGAGGGCTCTTGCCAGGTGTGTGCCCACATTTTCTCCATGAGAGGTGTGATAACGCATATATCAGTCAAAATGAGCCATCCGGTGCAGAGCTCTTAACCCCCCTACCACCACCTCCACCCCTGTCTTACACCATGTGTCTGTGCATGTTCTTGCTAGGGGCGACAAACCTTTTCCCCAGAAGGCTTTTAGGCCCTGCTTTGTATGTACGTGTGTGGGTAGGCTGACATCTTCAACAGTTCTTGGAGCTGCCGGTGCATTAGGGCATATCTGTCTTCTGTGAAGAGGGCACCACGGGCGCCGTCATCCCACTGGCCATTTACTGAGCAGCAGAGAGGAGCCGGACAGAAAGAGATGGATGCTCCGACTGAATTATGTCTTCAGTTCGTCTTTCTTGTGACTGTATTCACGTTCTGTGGCAGCATTTGTAGTCGTATTGATATGCAGCCAACCCTTCAATCCGCGTGACAAAGTTTGACAACACGGATCGCCCCAAGACCAGTGATTCATGCAGTTACGGTTTCCTTTTTCCCCCCTAAGCCGGTGACGTTGACTCTGTGAAATGGCTGCAGTGAGAAATATTCCACTTTTTTTTTTTTTTTACAATTTATCTACATTTTATCAGTTTTGTTTCAAATTGTTTTGTTGCCATTTTTTAAACCGTTTCACAGCAGGGATCTGTCTTTTTTTTTGTTTTGTTTTACTTTGAAATTTAGTCTCCATGCTTCAGCGTTCACAGTGACTCTGATCGTACGTGACAAGACTTACAGCTGGACTGTGTGTGTGTGTGAGTGTGTGTGTTTGTGTGTGAGAGAACATGAGATGGTTTAGTAGGATTATGATTATGACTTAATGGAATCAGTGTTTTGCAGCTGGGTGAAAATTTGGTCCTGGTGGTCACACTTTGGAGCTTCGCTCTCACTGTGATGTTGCTAGGCAACCAGCTGAGACTCCCTGAAGTCACTGCTCAGCCATGAAAAAAATAAAAAAATAAGTAGTTACAGCATATAACTTACCTTACAGAAGTTTTTACACTTCTGGTTGGGTGAATTGCGTATAGAATAAACGAGATACGACTGCATAGTGAGCTTCAGAGGTTTGTCAGGCTAACTGGGTGTCCCTCATAGACTCTATATAGGATGGAGGAAGTTAACTTGACACCACCAATTGAACCAGGAGAGTGGGATTTGATTTGATGTTTGTTTGGAGCTAGAAGTGACTGTATTTGGATATCCAGGAAGGAGTGAGGAGGTGGAGATGTAGTCGGCGCCTTGAACCTTATCTATCAAACTAACTACGCCCCGGAATATTCCTCATGTTGAAGCCTAATATCAACTTAATTATGTTTATTTTTTCAGGTGGACTACCATGCTAAGCTATCTAGTTGCTAGCTTTATATTTAGTGCACAGATAGCAGAGTGGTATTGATCTTTTTGTCTGACTCTTGGCAATAAAGCAAATAGGTTTACAGCCCAAAATGTCAAACCGTTGTGTTGAACTGAGCACAGTGCTCTGGCTGTGCAGGACTTCACATGAGCTAAAAAGAGACAAGGGGAGCGAAGGAGGAAAATAGGAAGGTAGTGACACAGCAATCGAGGGAAGTGACTGATCTCCTTAATTTCAAGAAGCAGGGATGGGATCATTTATTGATCTGGACATTTCATTAAGTGTCAGAGCAAAGTGTCACATCAGGTGACAAACAGCTGTCTTCCTTTCATGACCTAGAGACCCTGAGGCCCTGCGTCACCATGACAGCCGCTGTGGCTCCCTTTGTCTTCTGCAGTATTTCCCATGAAGTCTCCTGTTTTTGCGTTTCACCCTCCTTCTTTTGCATATTTAATTTCTCCATAGTTCAAACTCCCGAAGCAAATGTGGTACATGCTGCTGCTTACTTTCCATTGTGCAATCGGACAACAACCTGCGCATATTTAAAACTATTGTAGTTAAAAAGCTTTTCTGTGTACTCGGTGTGAAATCCTGCAATAACTGATTAAATCACCACTGTTCCAGTAGGTCGACAGTGAGTGAGAAATATGTGGTGTACATACTAAATTAGGTGCAGGTGCAGTCAGTTCACCTATTGGCACATACGGTCTAGACCCTGGCAGACATTACTAGATGATGAAAATTACATGGCATATCCCTCGTGCAATGCTTCATTGGAATAAATTCACGCAATAAACTGACTTTTGACACTCAACTGACTAAAAGCCATCTAAAATTCAACCGGTCATGATGCCAGCCTGATGTAGAGTCTTCATTTCCCTCCATCTATGCTTACGATTTCATATGCAGACTGGTAGTGCTGGCTCAAAAGAGCAAAGGCAGCGTAAAAAAATTATTTATACATGCTCGTCATTTACATTACATTAACATTTAAAAGGGTGTTTCCGTCGACTTGTGTTTATAACATGTCCTAATGTAGTTTTCTGTGTCTTTTTATGTGCGCCTTTCTACAGACAAAACTTAAATCATTAATTTAGTTTAAGTTATCAAGAGGCATTGAATTAGAATTTGTTCCGCAGTCCTGGCAGGGGATATACAGCCTTTGTGTTGTGTTAATTACAGTTGAATGAGTTAGAAATGGCTGCAATCCCCACGGAAGGATGCATTTGGGAAAATATAGTTTTCAAGAATAGATTCTTGTTGGTTATGCTTTAAACAGCACAGCCAAACTAGTGTTGTAATTTAGATTCTCGACAGTGAGTGCACTCAAACAGAAACGGGTCAGATGGATTGCTTGATTAAAAAGTGTATTTGTTGATTAACTCAACTTGCCGTTCAGACACATTGACATAGACATGTGGAACAGTCCTGAGGTAACTTCAGCTTTTGACTAAAAGCTGCGAACTTACCATCACACACTTGTAAAGATTTTCCTCAATTATGTGTTAAAACTAATTTCACTGCTGTGCCATTTGGTTTGCTTGTTTTGAATATGAAACAATAACAATACATGTAATAAGTGTAAAAAAAGTGAAATGAGTGTATGCACTATGGTATTGAACATAATCATGGCAAAAATGGACATTTAAATGTGTTGTCTTTTGCGAATGAACATAAAGAAATAACAGTTGCTAATAGCTACAGTGAAGAACAGTTTTGCTTGTATAACTGTAAAATCTTTAAACTCAATGAGTGATGAGTTCTTTATAAACACCAAACTGGCTGTTATAGTTAAAGTATGTGTGTAAAATACAGGTTGGCTTATTTCAAGATAGGGTCACAACTCTTAAAGTCCAAGCTCCTCCCCATCAGTCGCAGGTGATGAGAGCAGGGCCGATCAATACTTCATTAATGTTACAAGATTGAGGCCCGAACTCCAGTCAATTCCAGTGAGCCAGGCCGACATAAAGCTGAGTCGTGCCTGTAGCCATGCTTACAGTAACTGCATGCTACATACTGTGTATATGCAGAAAACTACACAAAGCCCGGGCATGCACGTTGGTGCAGGAAGGCAACAGATTACCAATTAAGTTTAATAATATAACATAATAGACACAATAATGTGACCCATAGCATTATTGATGTTACAAAGTATAGCCTGAAAACTTGTTACTAACTTCATATTGAAAAACTTTGGTTGGTTACTTGTTTGCAGTTCATCTGTAAAGAACTTTAAAGTCGCGTCATACACACAGAATCATCTCTTAATCTTCTGATAGAATAAATGTGAATTTTTTTAATCTAACAAATCTTTAGAAAGAGATTTATACAAGCAGGATATTAAAGGATAAAGGATATTTTATGGGCATTTTGAGCTTTTATTAGATAGATGATAGTAGAGAGAATAACAGGAAATGTGTAGAGAGAGAGAGAGAGAGAGGGTAGGACATGCAGCATAGGTTCGTGGCTGGAATCGTAACTGGGGATGTTGCAATTATGTGTCTTGCACCGTAACCATTCAGCCATAGGCACTCCAGCAATGATACATACTTTTAATTCCAACTGTAGAATAGTATACATATCACATAATTTAGTAGTGGTAAATTACTTTTTCCCAGCTTTATATCTTATTCACAGTGCCTTCGTATAATGCCAGAATAACACTCTCATATCTCGAATGTGGCCCCATGCCTCAGTGTTTTTGTAATATCTCACATATAAAAGTCTAATATTAGTGTCTCGTAAGTCTTGCTTCATTTCTGCTTCATGCTGAGATCTATAGTCCTCTTACTTCCAATAACTCGTCTCAATTTTTCACTGCGGAGACTAATATGCACACAGATCCCTTGTGGTTATTAAATACCACATGTAAAAACACACACCAAACCATCCGTATATTCATATATTTTCTTGAGTGCTTGTTTTTCCCCTTCAGTCCCAGTTTTTTTTGTAATATATTTCCCTGCATGACTCCTCCATCCACACTGTTGGCCCGATGTCCTAAATGTCCCAATTCATAGAATAGAATTAAAGAGCAACCTTTCTCTGGAGGCAAGGAAAATGTTGTTCATTGCCATGGAAACGCTCCCTCCACGTCTTGACACACAGAGACTTAAATGGTGCACACACATCCAGCAGTAAGGAGGTAAGTAGGTTAGTAAACAACAGAGCATTTGTCCAGGTCAGAAGAGTGCTGTGTCTGTGTGAAGTGGACGAGCAAACTCTACAGACCAGTGCTACTTAAAAAAAAAAATCATGCTCGTGAATTCATCTTTAATTTGGAGAGGACCTCAAATTATTTTTCAAATGTGGCTCCAATTTGGGGAAAAAAAAAAAAAAAAAAAGCAGGAAAGCATAATTTGTAACATCACTTGCAAATCAGTCATGAAATGTTTGTTTATTGGGATGAGTGTTTTAGTGTATAAAAGACTAAATATCTCTCAAATCTAATTAAGAAAGACCTACTTAAAATGCTTTTGGTGAAGTATATACAGTAGAACCCTCCTGTCCTGTTTTTACTGCTGCTTATTAAGCAGTAAAATCCTCTAATTCTTTATTGAAGTAAATGAAACAACAGACTGTTTGCTAACTTGTGACTTCATCACATTGTCCAAAGATTATTTTGTGAATCAAATGAATAGTGATCACTTGTATTTCCACATATATGTTCTGATGTCACAGCTCTATATTATTGTTAATGTATTCAGCTGGTGTTTTTCCAGGGAAGTGCTCACCAGTCGATGCCATTTAATTACTGAATGTGTCATGCTTTTAAGCTTCCACATCCACTAATTGTAGCAGCTGCATTAATTGTTCCACACATCTCTGAGTGTGATAATCCATATCTGGGAACGTTTGTCAGGCTCAGTGGAGAAAGTTTAGGCTTAACTGAAATAATTTTTATTTCACAGTTGCCTCAGCCAAATGCTTATATGAAAATGGAAACTTCCACTGGGAAAATGGATGATGAGATTTCGTATTTGTAATTATGCGTTTCTCAACTGAAATAATAAGAGGACACAACAAGATGATAAGACTTTAGTTGAGAGTACATTGTGTATTTGTGGCATGTGAGGAAGTTTAATCATTTTTGGATCATCAATATGTAGAAGTTCAACATATTGGATGAAAAAAATCAACCTCAGTAAGTCACTAGTGGAGATTTGAGGAAGTAACTGGTCCTGACTGAGTAATGGTCAAGCCATAGACTGTACATGAAAGATGGATGTAGTCGCTGGGTTTGAAAAGTAAACCTTATTTGAGAGTGCTGAAAAAGTGCAATACCGCTGATGTCCACTAGGTACAGAAAAATTTGGCTCCCATTGACTTCCTTTGAGAAATCACCTTCAATCATGACATACAAAGTTTTTATCCCACAACTTTTTTGATGCCTTTAGTAAAGCCCTTTTTGTCAGTGTCTTGGTGGTTTATCTTAAAGTAATCCTATAATTAAAACCTCACAGCTGCCTAACTCCATCCTCCTATCCAAATATGGCTTAAAAAAAAAAACCTTAAACATCCTTTTATTTACATCTGTGTTTTAAACATATAACGTCCTTCAAAACACATCAGTTTTTGAACATGACGGCATCATGTTTTTGTTTGTTTACTTCCAAATATTTCATCATTGTAGATTGAAATTATCTTGCCCAGGACAACAAAACCTCAGCTCTGAGCATTTAAAAGCCGCCGTTCAGGCCAATAATCTCTGGATAATGCAGTGAAAGGGTTAAACAAATGTGACATATGCTGTAACCATTCAGCTAACCAACCTGGTGTTTGCTATATATTGATATTGACCATACAGACTTGAGAGTGGCATTCATCTTCTCATCAATCTGTTGGCAAGAAATTAAATCCTAATCCTAATATTTTCATCAGTAATCAGTTCAGTAGCTTTGGGGTATCCAGTAAGTTTAAGTTAGTATTGACACCAACCTAACACTTTATGGGCTGGTGCATCACAGGGGTATTAAAGTCCATACATTGCACAATGCTACCGGCATAACATGCTTCAGAGTTACTAAAAACTTTATACAAATCAATCTAGATGCTCATGGACATGTTTACCTGTGGAAGTAAAAACTTCACATATTTACCACAGTATGAGAGCTGTCAGTTTTTCATTAAAAAATACCACCGGTTCACAATTCCACCCAAAGACATTACCCAGACTACGCTGCTGAATTGTCCATTGTGTCACTGGACTGATTTATTCATTTAATACTTTGCTTGTGTGGCAGTTTGGATAGAGGCCTCATGGGGCTTTTTCTCACAAACGTTGTATTTGTCAACGTGCGTGAACGTGCACACACTGTTCTGACAACTGTGTGTGTGATGGCAACTTGAAAATTTCTGCCACTACATAAATCTTGTATGAGCTTGACACTTTTAATTTTTACAAAGTGCTCTGGTTCTCTTTTTCCCTTCTTCTTTCCCTTCTTCCCGCCCTCCCATCGGCGTATCTCCCCTCCGCGGTTTCCTCTTCATGCTCCAACAATTTCATACATTATTTAAGAGCCAACTATGACGAGTCATTTGCTGCCATTCACGCTCACCTTTTCCTCCCTCAGGAGCATGCTTATAGCTTCGTAGGCGATAGCTGACCCCAGGAAGACTTCTTTCTCTCAATTGTTGATTGTTTGCTGTGGTTTGCATGAGGGGGTGGGGGTGGGGTTTTGGAGAGCATCCAGTGAGGGTTAAAAGGGAAGTGAGAGGTCAGCAGAAAATTAGCCACTATGCATCTTTTTTATTACTTTCTTTTCAGAATAATACCACTGAAGTTTCCCCTTACTTGGCTTTTTTTAATAAAAGACATATAATATATTAAAAAAAAAAGTAAAACCAGGGGCAGGGAAGCAATATTTCCTCAACTGAAATTGAACAGAGCCCAGAGTATGACTAATCGCTGGACATTGCAAGGTGACAGTTCTGTATTAAATCTACATTCTGAACTTTAAATGAAAAAAAAAAAAAAAGGTAGTCAAAACTGAGCGTTGTGATGAGATGAGGAAAAAGATGTTCACACACACAAAAGAAACATTATTGATGTGATGCCACTACTCAGAAATATCCAAGATGCCTGCCCTGCTTTTCTTCCCTCTTTGTTATTGCTCCCTTTCTCTGGCCCCTCTACTTACAAGTGAGCAACCATCCCATGTGCCAGTCACGCCACGAGAAGAATAGGACTGTCTGTCTGGCTCCATAACTCACCCTGCAGCTGTCTTCTCCTTCCAGATGAGATCAGGAGAAACCAAAAATGAAAGCTGCTTCCCACCTTTAAACCAGCTCTGCCTGCAGCCTCTGTACCCACTCGAGAGAGGCTTTATAACAAACTGTGGGCATGATGGCCGCTGGTGGTGGTGGAGGTGGAGGTGGGGGTGGGTGGGAGCTTGGCTCATTGTCTCCAACTCAAAGCCCAATTCCTCTCTTATTTTTAAGTGTCTTAAATACACTTCACAACGTATAGATGTTGTTCGAGAGATTCTTTCTTTCTTGTGTTTACTGTGTACACTGAATGGTATTAATCCCCCAGTGTGATGGCGTACCTAGCACGAGCATTGACTGGACACTTGTGTGTAATAAATAGAGAACGCAGTGAAAAAATTCAAGGCAGCACTTAAATGCGATCCAGGGAGACTTCAAATAGCCGGGGAAAGATGGATTTCACTTTTTAAGTCGAGCAGATGTAACATGAGAATTTAATTCATACTGACAGGAGGAAGACAATAAGAGGTAAGACGATGCAGCAGCAGGAAGTCTCAGCAAAATGATAACCCTGGATGCTTCCAGTCCTCTAGATTATTACCTAGAGTATAAGTATTAGAAATGGCTTATCGGGGTATACATTCTCAGAAGTAGCCAGTGCATGAAAATGTGTAAATTGCCCTTTGTTACAATGATTGTACAACTACGACTGGCATTGCGTGTGCTTTATTGCCTTCTGAGTTGTCTGGTGTGCTGCTTGTGGCTGACAGAAAACGCGTGGCTGGTCATTAAGAGGGTCACTGGAGAACGCTGTTAAGAAAAAGGACGGTCCACTAATTATCCGCCTATTTCCAGGAGAAGGAATATAACATTCAGTTAGCGTGATACTTATCTTGCTGTTTCCTCCCCATTGTGGACAAGTACTTAACATAAGTTTTCTTTTTCCTTCCTCTGTATCCTGACGCCTGCACAGTGTGCTTAAATCACATCTTTAGAGTGGAAAGATGAAACCTGGCTAAAAGCATTTGAGGCAGCAGAGAGGAAGTTTGACAGGCAGCATGCAGCCGTATCACGATTACCTGTCAGAGTTTACTTATTCATATCTTTGTGGGGAGTGTGGTGCTGGTGCAGATGATACAATGGAGACGGTCTGAAGCATTAAGGGAAAAAGCTTTACTCACTGTGTACAGAACAATATAGTCTGCTGAATAACTCTGAGGAGTCATGATCATCCAGCCCTTTGAGAACCAAGCTGCCATGTGTTATTGATTTTGCATAACATCCCAGTTTGGCAGATTGAGATCGTTGCACTGGACCTCAACAGAATTACAATGGTGAGGACTTTATGGATTTTAATGAGTCCACTGTGATCTAATGGACCTTTCCACAGATTAACTCATTTATACACACACACAACCTTTAAGTTATCTCTTCTCTTTAAGTGGTTTTCTGAAAGGTTTACTGTTTTTACTCTGGTGTTAGAGTTATGTAGTGTGTGGTGGCATTCAACACATTTTAAAATATTTTTTTAAGATCTGAAAAACAGATTGTTTCATTTCAGTTGGGGGGTGTGTGTGTCTGGCAGGTCATTGTAATGCTACACATTGTCAGGTTCAAATCCCATCCCTGGGAAATTGACTTGTAGACCTTATGTGTTTTCTTTCTTTCTGTGTCTGCCCTTCACTCTGACTTTGCTGCTCTGGTCTGTTTCTCAGCGTCTGCTTTGGAAAAAGTGGTAATTGAAGGCAAATGCCTTGAAGTTTCACTGCGTTTAACATTCTTGCTGGCTTGCTGCGACACTTTAACTGCACTTTCGGAGTGCAGGCTTCGGTTTGCTCTTTCCTCTTAAAACCCCAAGCACCATCTGTTGTCATTAGTGTCCAACCTCCATGATGCAGCAGGACTGCTGTCTCCGTCTGCCGCTCCCCTGCAATCTTACGTCTCCCATAGCTTAATACTCTTTCAGGAAGGCCAAATGTCCAGATTTGAATACAGTAAACCTGCAAGTATTACTCTGAGCAATGTGATTTTTCCTACTTTACATTATACTTTAATGAGAAAATATATTATATCTGCTATTAGATATTAGAACTCAATTGTGGCCCAGAGGAATGTTGGACAAATATGCACATGTACTCACACAGTCTTTGAAGATGTTATTTACTTAAAAATTGGGGCAGGTGTGGTTCACAGTTAGCTGTGTATTGACTTTTAAGGTTTACAGTAATGTGAATGCAAGTAATAGAAGTCAGCTGCTCTGATGAATGTTTTCTCCTTGTTTGAATTATTAGTCTCCATCTAATCTCTCTCTCTCTTCCTCTCTTTATCACAGATCACATAAAGCGGAGGATTCGGCGGCGGCCATCTTGGGGGCGGGGCATCATACGTAAGAAGAAGATCTACAAGAAAGGCACGGAAGAGGAAGAGGAGGAGCCTGAGGCGGAAGTGGAAGCAGCAGGTCCCAGTGACTCGTGTCTGACACAGGATGAGGAATCATCTTGCGATACTACAGATCCCCAGCCCAACGGCCACCATCCCCATGTCCCCTCCACAGAGGAGGAGAGCTCTAATGAGCCCCCTGTTGAGGCTCCGGCTAAACCTCCAGATGCAAGTGAAGATAGTGAGAAGCCAACACCTAAGGAGGAGGAGGAGCCCGTGGCCAAAGAGGCAGAGTCTGAGAACACAGAGAAACACACTGAGCCTCATTGTCTCGACGGCACTTCTCAGTCCAGTGCAGACGGGGACAGCCAGTCCAAACAGACCGACTTCCAGCCTTTGATTGAAACGTCCATGTCGTCAGATGTTGAGGTCCATCCTAAGCACACAGAGGATCTCCGAGTTTCACAAGTGGACTGTGTGAATGGGAATGAGTCAATGGACAGCCTGGACTCACAGAGCCTCCAGAGGAGTAGTGAGGCTGAGACAAGGACTCCTCAGAGCACATGTGAAGGCTCTAATAGACCAGAACAGGAAGAGCACAACGACAACAGTGAGAGCCAACCAACTCAGGAGCACCACCCCCAGGATGGGAGGACAGTGACGGAGTCTGTGGAGGAAGATCAAGAAAAAGAAGGTTAGATTTTATATTCTGGCTTCATTAGCACAGTGTGTCCATTGAAAATTCTTTATTTCTCTTGGTCTTTTTATATGTTTTTGTGTATTTAATGAATCTGAGTTAGAGGTTTTAGGATGAGATGAGAGGGGTGCTCAGTCAGAGCTACTCATTTTGGCCTCTGCCTAATTTTACTTGTTAATGGTTCAATCTTAACCACAATTATGCAAAATTAACACAATCTGTTAATTTGTACACATCCAGCCAATGCATTGCCGACCACTTAATTATGATGATGAATTGCTTTTTTGATTATCACCCAGCTCCTCTGATTTCTACTTGCTTTTAAAATAGGACAGAAGACATGAATAATGCAACATAAGTCACATAGCATATAAAAATACTATCCCTGGCTTCGCAGATGATACATTTTGCTGAGAAACTCCAGGGGCTTGAAAGTTATGTGCACCTTTGGAGACACTCTCCACCTTCTGATATGCATCCTAAGGTGTTTTTCCTTCTATAAAAATTTGCAAAAATAGTTTGCTTTCCTTCTGCCTCTGACTCTGAAACTTATTTAGTTTCTTCCCAGTGAACCATTATGCCATATTTGCCAGAGAAAAGCAGTGAGTTTATGTGTTTGATTATGGGTCTGAGGTTTGGCTGGTGATGAGCAGAGGCCAGGTGGAAGGCTGAGGTAATGGTGCTGATAAAATATGGAGAAGCCATCAGAGGATGGCACGTTTAGACAACAGAAAGCAAACAAACTGTGGCTCCTTCACCGACAGACAACTCGGCTGCTCCGGCCCCACTCTCATTACAGACAGAGCCGGCCCTTTTGTTTCCATCAAAGCATTTCCCGAACACGGTTATAAATGGTCAGGAAAGAGGCCAGATGTGAAATATTGTGCACTCAGTAGCTGCTAGTAGCTTCAAATAGATTTTCTTCTCATACTGTAGCATTGCATTAATCTTGCAGCCATGACAGTTTAAATGTATTTTCTTAGAAATTGTCCAGTATGTGCTTTTCAGTCCTTCATGAGAAAAGTAAAATTGGGTCTCAGATTTAGCTCAGGGTTTTTCTTTGGTTCCTATCATACTGCTTAAATGTTTTATCTCTCTCATTGTTAATGTTCCTTCCATCAATCTTGCATTATCCTTGACATAGATGGCTCCAATGTGAAGGAGTGTGCTGAAAGGACAGAGGAAGAACCACAACCAGTCCCTCCACATCCTCCAGTAGTGGTTGACCACCAGCGACTTTTGGTAATTTTTGAAAATGATTATTATTCTACCATTAATGTAAAAATAGTGCATCACTTTCTAAGTACTGCAGCTTTGAGGACATGAATCTGGACCACGATTTTTGCTGTTAAATTATATTCATGCTTGCTGTGTTAATGTTTTATTATTAGTACTTTAAAGTATTCGTCACTCTTTGTAGAGGACCTATTGTAGCAGGAATAGCACAGGTATAAATCCTGAAATGAATGATGCCTTCATTATATCTGGCTGCGTCATTGATGGGCTCCTGGTGTTGTTCATGCTGGGGCACCGTCATGATTTATTGAAACACTTGTGTTAGTAGTAACCTGAATTTTTTCCAACTATAAGTGAATTTATGATCATCCAAATTACAAAGTTATCCCTAAAAACTGTGAAAAGATCATTTAAGTAAAAGTTATGAAAATCTAAACAATCCCTGTGTGTGTCTTGGAGACACTGTGGCTGGTATTTGATGGATATCCAGTGTGGTGGTGCTTTACACCCTTTAACTCAGCGCCTGGCATTGATTTTAGTGGAATGTGCACACCTAAGCACACACTTATTTAAAATGGTATTGATTATTTTTATATTCAATGTAAACCATTCAGTGTCTCGCAGCAGGTCTCTAGCACTGTAAATTAGATGTTTGTTGCTTAAAGTGCAGTCTTTGGGTAGACTTTGAAAAGATCTTCCACCTTCTTGACAGTTGTAGCTGTACTTTGTCTCAACAGCATTTATAAAAAATATAACAAACACAAACCTCCATCAGGGTACAGTCCACATCTGAGCTCCACCAGATTGTCTCAGATTGTCATCATCCCACATGTGACCAATCAGATGTGATGATGCTATGAATGTTGACTGAAGAGCCAAAAGATTTCAGTTTTCTGTTTGTACGTACCACTTCCTCCTCCTTCTTCTCTGGGGTGTGAATGCAGTGGTGGTGTTTTTCTGCCCTCTCCTTCCCTGGTTCTCTCTTTGTTAAAACACTCATTTATTACAAGTAATGGGGATTTTTTGGATCGTTCTGATCTCGTGCTGGTAACAGACGGTAGAACAGACAAACACCACCTCCTCAGCAGAAGTAAAAATCTGTTTCACAGGTAAAGACAGTTGCCTCAGGACCGTCTTCACTAATGTTCAAATAATTAGTTCAGGAAAAACCCCACAGACACTTCAGTATTTAAACATTTTCTAACCTCCTTCAACCCACCAAGATTTTAGCTTTTTAAAATCCAAGTCCACACCCCATCTTGCTCGATTTTGCACAGCCATCATTCTAATTCAGACCATGAAGGATGTAACAGCTGGGGTGATTTGGCATTGTGCGCTGCTACGGATTGGAGATTTAACAGGTAGTGTGATCTGTATCAAAGCAATAACCTGGTAACACACATGAAATTCTTTAGGAGAAAAACACAGTGAAACAAAATGCCTACGGTCATTTCTTCTGATCTTGATCACTTGATGATGAGTCAGTGCTGATATGTTACAGCACAGGAAGAACATTGTAGCACATTCCAATCATAATTAAACAAATTAAATAATTCAGCACAATGAATTATGTATCGGACAATTTTGGTGAGAAACAATGCAGAAGATGCGATGAAACAAAGACACTTTTTTTTTAAAATGCTACAACTATATAAGAAAGGGGGTTGATATTCTTTAGTAAAAATGAATGGCTCCACAGTAAGTAAGAAAATGTTGAAATATAGATGTATTAGTTGCAACAGAGCCAGCTGTGGCGAACTGTCACATTTTAGGAACTGGCTAATTAGACTGTGATTATGGAAAAGAGGAGCTATAATCTAAAAATGTTGCCAATATGCTTTTGTTTTTGTCTTGTTTAAGTTCACGCGGGTGCTTGTTGTTGCAATAATGTTGTTGACGATGCAGATGAAGGGCTTTTTTTAATTGTTTTCTCCAGCTGTGGTTTATTTCTATAGGCTACTCTTGATTGGTCACTTATTGTATCCTATGAACTGTTAAATTTGTGTACAGACGGTTATATCCACCAGGCGCAGAATGAGTGAGCCAGTGTACGTGCCCCCGCATGGGGGTTGTAAATGACACTGGCACTTACACTCTGGCCAGCATCCTCTGAGGGCTAACTATCATGTTATTTTTAGTGAGCCAGCAGAGGTAGCTAGACCCATCCTCTCATTTTCCTGCAGGCATTTCCTGTCTGAGGGAAAAATACCAAATCACAGGCACAGGGTGGTGCTCATCACAGAATTTGGTATTACCGCATGCCTTTGTCTTCTCTGGTTTGTAGTTTTCAGACATTAAAAAAAAGTATTTTGAAAACGCTCTGCCGTGACTTCACTGGAGCCAACATGGTGGAACGTTTTTTTTGTGTGCAGTGAGACTGAAGGTGCAGAAGATGGGGAAACGCAATCATGGATGACCAGCATTAAGCTTCCGTCAGAGCCATAGGTCTGTTCTGCAGCTGATGCTGTCACACTGCCCTTCTCAGATGGATAACTCTCACTTCTTAAGCTGATCCCTCCATTTCCATTCACCCTACAGTTACGCCACTGTCTCTCTCAGCACCCGTCCATCTTTTTAACCATCAACATTTTGTATCCCTGCGAGGGTGCCAATTAAGGAGGCAGGCCGTTTTCACATCCCTCAATCAACAGGTGTTGTCCCTCTGAAAAATTTGAAGGAAACAAGGTCATGACTCAAACATGAGCTCCTCTCCGCCCCGCTACATCCGCCAAACTCAGGATGTGTTCAAGTAACAGGGAGCATGTGAAGCAGCTCCGTGGTACTTTGCACTGTCACGCTAGGGTCCCACCTAATACCCCAAGTGTAAATTGGAGCCTCGGCTCAGTGGGCTCCCTTGACAGCACTTCCCACTGATCGGATGGGGGGCGTGGGGGGGAGGATTGGTTTTAGTTCGTGCTGTGTAGTGTAATTGGTGCAAAGGAAGTGTTCGTCTGACATGTGCTTACTTCCTTTCCTCCATGCTCTGAAGTGACATCCAACTATCAAGCCATTATCTAGTGGCTTTTTCCCATGTCCCGTGGGGATGATGGGGGGACGGTGGGGGTACATATCTCGTCTTGCCGAACCTGACTCCATCTTTCAATCTGATTGACAGGCCTGATCTCAGCGCTTCATCTGGCTGCCCCTGTGAACAGCCACACACAGCACTAATCTGGAGGTTTATTTGTTAGTAGGGGGAAGAAGGGAGATATCTTAAAGAAACAGATTGTGAAAAGAGGGGACTGTGAATAATTGCTTTTTCATCCCAGGCTTACGGAACAAATTGAATTTCCGGTGCGCAGGATGAGAGTCACCATTTAAGCAGATATTTGCTGGCAGGGCTGGGACTGGCACACTGCCTGATGTGTGTTAGGGCCCACAGTGAGTGGTGTACTGTTCCTTCTCTCTTCAGTTGTATTCATTGATTATGGAGGGCTCATTATTCCTGACTTTTAACTTGATGGAAGAGGCTCTGAAATCTCTCTGGAATTAAATACCATCAAAGTGTTATGAGTTTGTTCACAGACCCTACACTCAAAGCCTGTAGGACAGAGATGGTATTATTTCAGCATTCACATCCTGCCTTTCAGAGCCATGGCACAGTTATTTGTGCTGATTCACTTAGCAAAATCAAGTTCTGTTATTGCCAGTTTCACTGAAATGATGCTTGATGCTGTCTGGATCAAAATGAATTCCTCAGCATGAATAAATAGGTCCTGAGGCTTGTTTCTCTCACTACTCCAAAATGTCTTTTATTCTCAGCTGTTTTCTTTCATCAATAATCAGACACTTGTCCACAGATGGGCTAGGAGAAGTGGTGCTGAGGATTGCAGATGAGAATTCAGAAACAAGAAATCCAATCTGGCCCTGCAATTTTTCCTCCATCTCACCAAGAACACACAGATTTTCGTCTGCTCTGCTGTTTTCTTTAGCAGCTGCCTAGATAAAGCTAATGTTTCTAGTTGCTGGCACAGTATGGAGTCTTTTGGCTTGATGCTTAGCTTCTACAGCATGTCAGGATTTCCTGTTTTAGAGAAGCCTGTCAAAAGAAATGGCCCCATTTCAGTTTGTCATCTCGCTTTATTTTTTTAGTACTAATAGTAACAGCGGGGGCCCCTCCAGCAAAGTAGCCACATTGCATGTACCTCCACAAGAGAAGAGATTAATAGCAGTGCTGGACCTTCGCTTGATTGTCAATTATAATAGTTTGCAGTTGAAGTGCTGCTTTTATTTTTATTCATTCCCACTGACGGCCTTGACAGTGCCTCTATTTGCATGCAATTGTACCTGTATAGCTTTGCCTCTTGGCCACGCACGCCAGGGCCAGTTGTGTCAGCAGCTCGCACAACATAAACATACTAGTCTTTCCTATTTCTTTCATATTTTTTAGTAGTTTTCACCTTGCCAAGCTTTCACAGTGATTTATTATGACCTTTTGCAGCGCTTGCACCTCATGCATCTCACTCAACCCTTGGCTTCTGTAAACCAAAGATTTAGATTATGTGGGATTTTGTTCTCCTGATTAGCAATACAGTACATGAAAATGGTATTTAAAATGCTTGGCTTCACTTTAGTCAACCTCTAAGTAGCTAACAGTATGCCCGTTGTTTGCATGCAATCATTCAGAAGAAACGCTGTGTAGCATTTAGGTCGACATGCAGTAGCAAGTGGAGGGAGCACAGTGCTGTTAAGTGCTGTTTGTCTTATGATTGGTGAATGTTTTTAAAAAGTCCTAACTTTAACACATGTTGGTGGATTGTGTTGTAAATATACACACACATGCAGGATGATAATGTTTACCATCTGAAATAATTTGGTTGAGATCAGGCCTGGTTTGTGCTCTGAGTGCTTCCTATTTTAACAACCAGTATAAACCTGTGTTCACACCAAGCCATTTTTTTCACCTTGTGTTAACTGTGTGAACATTTGCCCTCAACAGCCAATAAGAGTAGTCCTTCCAGAAACCGCAATGACTGCCACTTTCTCCATCAACAATGAACATGATTGCAAACGTTGCTCCCTTTAACCTGTTTTGGATGTCCCAGAAACGGTGAAAAACGCTGCAGTGTCTTGGTTTTATCCCCGGTGACGTTGCACAATCTCAAGGGTTTTTGGTTTTTGCTGTACCTCGTGGCGCAAATTATTCAAGTTCAGAGTTTTTTCAACTCACTGATGTTAATTCGCATTTATTCGCCTCTATGTCGCTTTGTGTTTAGTGTGAACAGCTCAAAATCTTGTATGGTAGCAAATTATAAGCTGCATCACCTTGCTTAAAATCTCTTCACAACACCAATCAACTAACACTTTTAAGCTGCACTGATTATTTAAGTGTCTCCAGCTTTTCAGGGCTGTGTATGTTTTTGTATAATCAAAAAAGCATAATCTCATAATGCGTAGCGGACTGTTTAAAATGCTTAGTGCTCGATCAGCGCGTTTTACTGTTTTAATACTTTTCTCTTTCCACACACAAAAACACTCACACTGATTGTACTACACATGTAAAGGACATTGTATTGATTAACCTTTATTTCCCTCGAGGGCTACTCTCAGTTTAATCAGAGCTGGTCAATAGCTAATCCAGTCCATAACCTTGACCCAAACTTTTTCTGCGGGATTTTTTTTGTTTGTTTTCTTAACATATCTGCATGAGACACTTTTGTAACAGTATGTGGAGGTGAGTTCTCCATCTGGTGATATTAGATCTCTACTGCTTTGAAACTTTAACCTATTACATAACTTTAAAAAAGAAATAAACAAGATTGAAAGGTTTTTTTTGACATATCTAATTTTTTTTCTCAATCCTAACTTGACCTCAAGTTTAACTATATCCTGATAATCACTCACCCGCTAATAGTTTTTGGGTCCCTTTTTTTAAGATCCCCCAAGTTTGAATAATAAACTTGGAGAACTCATTTAGTCTGAACACTTATTAAGCCGAGTTCTGTTCCCTAAAACTAAATTCAAGATGCATTAAAAAAGACACTTATGTCACTGTGATGGACTTTTCTGGATTATACATTCAGACTGGTTTAATTTATTCCCTGTCCAGGAAACCAGCCCTTTGTCTCTAAGCTTAATATTGATTTAATATTACTCATTTATTGATGTTTGTGCATGAGTGAATTTAGAAACATTTCAATATATTATTTTTTACTTCACTTATATATTTATTTTTAACTAATGTTTTTTAATCTGCTTTTAAATTGAGCTGTATTCATGGTCTGTGAGTAACCTGCTGACATGTAGCCTGAGCAGGACATGGCCCCAAAATGCATCCAGTTGATAATTCACATCAGACCACAGTTAGGATAAGTAAGAAAATTGTGATATCATTTTTTTTTAAACATTATCAGTGGGTGTATTATGTTAATAATTTAAATTACAAAGTTTAATATGCACAAAAAGACCTTAACATAAAATGTTAAATGCCCTTTTTCTCCTCCTATCCTCTAATAAAGAGAAGTCACTAAAGTAAAGCCCACCATTGCATATTCAAGATGAGTTGTCAACCCCAGCAGGATTTTTTTTTACATGGCCGGCTGAAAGGGACCAGCATTTCATTTTAATGTGCTGGGACCATGGTAATATGATTTATCATGATTGTCCCTGACCCTTGTAACACTATCAATATTGCATTACCTGTGTGACCGAGCGGCCTGTAAGCCACATTATTTGCCACTGTGACTGGATATATGTATAAAATCTCTCTCAGCAAATCACCATCCACTGGTGCCACATCCCCGTCTCTGCCCCTAACTAAAGACATTCTGGTTTTCATGGTAACAGACAAACCTGAATCATTTATAATTCATTCATTTGCTAGTGTGGGAGACAAAAGTTAAAACAGGAAGAAGGGGGCGAGTTGTTCTGTTACAGGCAGCAATTGAAGGCTAATAGTGTCCCTGGTGATGAAGACTGTTGGGTGTCAAATCCCTGTTTTTTTTTTTCTCTCTTTTCTTTTCTGTTTTTTTTTTTTAATTTTATTTTTTGCTCCCACTGCCTGCTAACCCATTTCTCTCAGTCGGTGCAGAGCAATTTTTTTCTCTCTCACACACACAGACATGTAGCTAGTGAAGCATTCACTGATCAAAGAAAGCCTCTCTCCTATATCACAGCCAGCTTTAGTCTGCACGTACAATTGTTTATAGCTTGTTTGTCTGAAGAAGGGTTTTGTAAAAAATACCTGAAGCATAAGATAGTGGTTAATATCTCTTACAATAGACAAATGTTTTAACAAGGTGTTGCTATTTCACCACAAGATGGCAACAGTGTTCAGTCTGTAGCATCAGCGCAGGTGAGTGATGAGCCATGACATTTTACTCCTAATGTTTGAAAAAGCATCTGAACTGATCAAGATAAAAATAGTGCTGGATTAAGTTAAAAAAAAGCACATTTTTATTCAATGTAACTTATGTGACTCCACATATTATTATTCTGCTGTGGTCTCTGCAGCCACACTCATCCCACTCCCCCTCTCAGCTCCATCTGTGGTTTTAAGAAGCAAGGGGACAGATAGAGATGTGAGTAAAGAAAGGGATGTGAGTGAAGATGGGGAGGGGGAAGATTGAGCAGGGAGTTAAGGGAGGTGGGGTGGGGGGGTGTGAGGTTAAATGGCCCATGTCAGTAGTAGTCTTTAACGCATGGGATTACTGCCCTTTTGTGTGCTGTGAGCTCACTCAGTCACTGAGCCTGTGTAAGACACACTCATACCATTTACCCCACACTGTCGCCGACATCCTGATCAAGCTGACAAAGGCTGGGGAAGTACACTGCTGCAATCAGCTGGCTAACAGTAGGAGGAGGAGGAGAATAAAGGGAGGTGAGGTGGAGAGAGAAGGGGCAGAGCAAAGGAAGGACACGGATGGGAAGGGAATGAAAAGACAAATACATTGGATTCAAAGGTTGTTGAGTAAAAGTGTTTTGTCTGAATTGGGGTTGAAGAAAAGGGCGAGGAGGGGCTCTGTTAAAGACTGAAAATGGCTTGAGCTGAGAAGATGCGCTATAAAGGAGGGAAGGTGCACTATAAAGCACTGAAATGCACTTAAAGCAGGAGTTGGAAAACATAATGGGAAAACAGGCATCCAGTCAGATGAAAGGAGGACTGGAGAAGAGCCTTGTTATTATACATGTGAGATGTATTGTAATGTTAATTATAGCTTTAATGCACGTGTTGTTAAAATGGGCATCCCACTGTGGTGTGCACCATTTGGCCCAATTTTATGAGTTCTCATGGTTGGATTGAAACTGAAACCTGAAAACTCCCCTGATGCCGGACCAGAGGTACTGTGAAAAACGAAATATGCTAAGTATGGAGCAAGCACTTTTTGAGGTTCTGTGATTGGATGATTATTATCACTTTGGATGATTTCTGAATATTAGAGATTTTTTTAAGTGTCCTTGGCTTCTTCATGTACGCTTTATTTGTCAAGGGACTTGGAGTTATTAGATTGGCCATGTGCAGGTTTTTATGTCAAAGGCATATTACCGGTGAATCCTCCTACACGACCAGATTAAGTTATGGAAGTGTGAATATTTGAAAGGTATTATCTACTTAAAGTCATGTTTCCAGGCTATTAAGTTCAGTATGATAACCATTGACTGCAAGTCGAGCTGAAAAAGTATAGAAAAAGACTCTTGCTTTTAGTGTGGGTACAACAGAGGGAAAAAGTTTGAAAGGTTTCCTTCATTATTCTCGCTGTTTAAACTTCTAAATACCACATCTTAAAATATTTATGTCGATAATGGCATCATAAATTTAAGATGGAAAACACTGTGCAGAAAAATGTGTTTATTGCCTTTAGGAGTTAAATGGCTACCAAGTGTCAAATCTGCTAACAGGTGTCATTTCTCTCTCTTCCCACTGTTGTTGTGGTGTAATAGGTTTGTGTAATGCAACAACAAAAATCTAAAGCAAGAAAGCAGAACTCTGATGAGGCCTAATACTCTCTCCTTTCACTGATTACTGTCACTCACCAGCAGTAGCCGCTGCTAATCACCAATAATCACTGCTCCAAAATAACAGTTTGGCAACAAAGTGAAAAACTCATTAATTCACTTAAACATAACATTATGGCCTAGACCAGGGGTCCGCAACCCTGGTCCAAGAGAGCCGCAATCCTGCATGTTTTAGATGTGTCCCTCTTCCTACACACCTGATTGAAATGACCAGGATCGTTATCAGGCTTCTGCAGAGCTTGATGATGAGCTGGTCATTTCAATCAGGTGTGCTGGAAGAGGGACACATTTAAAACATGCAGGATTGAGGCTCTCTAGGACCAGGGTTGCAGACCC